>BPLR01009379.1:0-134200 GCA_021605095.1 Caerostris extrusa | reverse complement strand
CTTAAAACCTTCTTCATTAAAAAATACAAGTAATAATAATAATAATAATAAATAAAACAAGTAATATAAAGCTTAAAAATTTTAAGTCAAGTCCTACTTTTTTTTTCACTAGATTACAGAAAAGTCTTTACAAATAAGTTGAAATTTTCTCTTACATCTGTCGCCATCTATTATTAGATGCATGCAACTTTAAATATAAAAATTTTTTTAGTTAATTAATTAAATTAAATTAATGAGTTACTGTTTGAAAAACTATATTAACATCAAGGTCAATCCACTAAAACTTCAAAAAAATGTATTTGAACTTAAGTGGGATGAACAAAAAAGTATTTTATTAACGATTTGAAATTTGAACAGGATATATAAAATATATATATAGAAGAGTGTGAACTAACAGTAGGAATTGAAAAAAGTTAAAAGTACAATTATAATTTTGATATTTATTATATTTTGACATCTACACATTATTACGCCATCTATTGATAGATATATGCAACTTAAAAAACTAAAAATTTAAACAAAATTAATTAATTAATTAAATTTAATTACTGAATTAATATTTGAAAAAAAACTGTATTAACATCAAGTGACTTCCACTAGAAGTTCAAAAAATGTATTTGAACTTTTGAGTGGAGGAATAAAAAAGTATTTTATTAACGATTGAAAATTTGAACAAGATATATATAGGGAGAGTGAGTGAACTAAGGTAGGAAATTGAAAAAGTCGCCTGATCTATTTAAAATATTGATGCACTGTAATTTAATTTCAAAGTTCAAAACATAAATAAATCCGAAATTTGTATTTCTCACATAATCCATTTCGAAAATCGTTTATTTTTTAGTGTTTTATCATGTTTATGTTTTTTCAAGTGCTAATTTATTTAACTTCTCTCAATCACAAAAATTGTATTAAATTATTCTAATACTAAATGCTTCAGTCTTTAGCATATTCTTGATAATTCAATTCTTACATTCTTAGGTGTAACTGGGATAAACACCTTTTTCTGTGAAATGTTGTCCAATTTCTTTCGAATTTAACTTCCAAAAAATAAACGCAGACAAACATGCATATATCAGGATTTATCTGAACATTTTTCCTGATTCACTGTTTTATCCAAGATTTCACAATTCAACCATTTTATATCCTTTGTGTGTTTTCCAGGTCTCCGTTCCATAAAATTTTTTATTTGAATTTCTGGCTTTTCAATATAAAATGTCCCTATTTCAACACTAATGTTTCAGTAATAAGTCTTACAATACATTTAAAATGGAATCAAAATGTTCAATACAATAATACTGAAATTAAATTTTTTTACAGAATATTAAGCATATATTTTTAATATGAAATAATACAATACCGGTTTGGAGTAATTTAACCTTCATGTTGAAGTAGGAATTGATATGAGAGTTGTTTGAAATATTTTTTAAAAAATTAAATTGAAATATTTTTAAAAATTGAATTGAAGATTTTTTAAAAATTGAATTGAATGATTTTAAAAAATTAGCATTTATTTCATCATAATTTTCCATTTATATTAAAAATTAATAATGCAATCCAATAGTCTATACATTTGATAACATAAAAATTATTTTAAAAGATCGTGTGGCATAAATGCAGAGACAATTTTATTTCAAAGTGAACATGAGATTTTTTAAGATAAGAAGTTCGTTTGGAATTCTATAGTTTTTAATTTTAAGATTACTATTATGTGTTTTGTTCTTTACATTAAATTCTCAAGTTTATGAGTAACTTGTATATCTGCTCAGCAGGTTATATTTTATTTTTTTATTTAATTTAAGAGTTAATTTCCTATTGAAAATTTCAATTAAGACCTCTACATTAAAATTCTAGTCTATAAATTTAATAACTAATTAATTTATTCTAAGACCAGTAACAGTTATTATTTTCAAATACCATTATATAAATTTAAAAATTCAATGCCAAAATTCAATTGAATAAATTTTCAAATGCCATTAAATATTATTTCAATATTTATTTAAATTTCTTTCACAACATAATAATTATTATAATTAAATAACATAAAAAATTGTTTTAAAAAGATCGTCTGGTAATAAAGCAGAGACAAATTTTTTTCCAAAGGAAAATGAAATTTTCAAGATGAGAAATGCGTTTGAAAAATCAATAGTTTTTTTTATTTTTAAGATTGCTGCATGTGTGTTTTGGTTTTAAATTAAATTCTAAATTTTATAAGTAATTTGTATATCAGCCCAGCATATATTTTTTTTTTTATGTAATTTAAAATTAATTCCTATTGAAAATTTCAATAAAGAAATCAACATTAAAATTGTCTATAAATTTAATAAATAACTTATTAATTTACTGTATGACCAGTAACAGTTATTGTTTTCGAATGTCAAATATTTTACCTGAAATTTTTTTAGTTTTCGCTGCAAAATTATAAGATGGATATTATAAAAATATTAATAATTATATAATAATAGTATTTAATTAAATATAACATTAATATTAATAATATTAGATAAAATAAATATCGCATTACTCAATTACCTTTTCTATGATCTTAAATAAGTATGTTATTAATTCTTTCCTATCCCTATATTTCAAAATCAGGTACTAACGTATTAACGGTACCTTGGCGACAGTTGCGCCAATAAAGAGCAAGGGCCAACCGCAGCTACAGATTTGGCCAATCTACACTTAAAATTTTTGTTCCAAATAATAAAATATATATGAAACACTTCATTTAAAATCAAAACGCTTTCAAAATATTTTTATTCAAAATAATAAAGATTGGCGACACTTAAAAACCGCCAAGTCTGTCGCCAAGGTACCGTTAATACGTAAGTACCCAAATTCATTCACTACTTTGCAAAATGAAAAGGCTATCATCTTGTTTTCACATTTCCTCCAATAATCCAAAAGTTTGGAAACCACTGGGTTAAAATAATTCTGTAATAATTAAATTATAATATTCCAAGATGTCTTTATATTTTCATACACCCACTAGCAATCAATTTTGATATCTTTGTTTTTAAAATTGTTTATACGTATTTAGCTTGAAAAAAGATGTCACCGTGTGAATTTCATTCAAAAACCTGTTAAAATTCTAAGAATCCATTAAGAATGCAGACCAGGGGTTCTTAAAAACCGCGTTATTGAATTTTTCCAGAGTTATGAAAAGAAAGCTGTCCGAAAAGAACAACTTTGGCTCGAAAATGCCTTTTTTTTAGAAGTTGACTGCTGTCAACACAACAGCCGTTTATTCTCAGTTTTTGGAAGGACAGGTTTATAGATTGTTGAACAACGATCATTTGAGAATGCTGCTTAGAAATTTAATATTGTTCGACACGACAAGAAATAAGAAATAAAAGAATATTTTAGTCATTGAAAAAAATAATAATATGTCTACTACAACTAACATATGAATATAGAATGATTTTCAAGGTATTGCCTTTGAGAAACGTTATATTTTCCATGGTAAATTTTATAACAAATATATTTTTTAACTTTTGTATTATGTTTTGTATTATTATTTAATTCTGACGAATGGCTTACGGAGAGTTATTATTTTGGTATCAGTCAAGATATTAAATTTAGATATATGCAATTCGAAATAAAAAGTTATTCGTCAAATTATTAACTTTTCCAATAATTTATTAAATATTAATCTATCTTAAGAAATTACAATATCTTAAATATTAAAATACAACATTTTTCATATTATATTAAAAAGGTAAATTATTATCGAAAATTGAAAAAAATATGTAGTTGACATTTTACTGTTTTATAGTATGCCTATAAAATAACTTGGACTTTTTCAAAGATCTAATGAGGTCCATTTGGGTATATTTGAGCGGAAGATTTTAAGGGCTTTTCTTGGAGGTGTTAGGGAAAGTGATTGTTGGAGAAGGCGGTACAAGACAGAAATTTATAAAAGCTATAAAGATTCGGATATTTTAAAATTTATTAACATTAAATTGGGCTACTTATGTATTCAGAATGCATGATTTAAAACCTGTAAAAAGACTCGTCTTCGCAAAGCCACAGGGACAAAAGAAAAGAGAACGACCCAAGTTGCGATGGATAGACTCAATTAAAAAGATTTTTTGCTTCACTAAAGGTTAAGAATTGGAGAACCATTGAAGTTGCGATGGATAGACTCAATTAAAAAAAGATTTGCTTCACTAAAGGTTAAGAATTGGAGAACCATTGCTAACTGGAAAGCATCTGGAAATCTCTTCAAAGGAAAGCCTTAGGCCACTCTGGGTTGTCGTGCTATTGATGATGAGGATGATATTTTCTGTGTATCACAATTAATAGGTTGAACATCGCTAAATAATTAAAATGTTAGTCTCTCAAATTTTCATCAAAACACTACTGGATAAGTTAAAATTGTTCTCAAATATTTTGATAATTCATTCCGGAATTTATCATGTAGGAGGATTGTAATATGGACAAGATCTTTTGGATGGAGATTGGAGATAGATCTGCGATAGACTTTTTAGCTATCTGTTTGACAATATGGTCTTACAGCCGTTATGAAAAATCATCCATTGCATATAGGTCTTATTATGATTCTGCGATGGATAGACGCAGTTGAAGGTATTTTGCTTCACTAAAAGTTAAGAATTGGAGGACCATTGCCACCCAGAGCAATGCATGGAAATATCTTCAAAGGGAAAGCCTTGCCTCTGGGCGGCCGTGCTATTGATGATGATGATGATATTTTCTCTATATAACAATTAATAAGTTGAGCATCGCTAAATAATTAAAATGTTAGTCTCTCAAATTTTTCACCAAACAAATTGGATAAATAAAAATTGTTCTCAAATATTTTAATAATTCGTTCCGGAATTTATTATGTAGAAGGATCAGAAAATTTTAACTATCTGTTTGCCAAGATGGTCTTACATCCATTATTCAAGTCAGATTTTGCATATGGACCATATTATTATTCTAAAACACACATGATAAAAAAAAAAGAATATTCTTATTCTAAAATTCTAAGAGGTCAGGAAAAAAATATTTTCTTGTTTATAATATTAATTTGATCTGTAACTTGAGGGCATAAGAAATGCAAAAAGCATTGTCTACAGTTTCTGAGGAATTTTCAGTAAAGAAGAAAAGAGGAGGTTCAAATTCCGCTTTGTGTTAAAAGTGAAGCTCATTTTATCATGCAAAAAGCATAAAAAGTATTTACTTTCGACGAAGAATATATTTTTAAAACAGCAATAAAATCAACAAAATTCACAATTTTTAATCTTCAATTTCCTTTGTTCCTGAAATTCTCTATCTCTATGTAAAAAATCATGGGAAGCCTGAATGTCCGAGTGGCTAACGCTTTGGCGCTCAGTACCACAGGTTTCGGGTTTGAGTCCCGGCGGTGCCATGGATGCTTGTAGTGGTTCGGAATCCACTTTAAACTGTAGGTCCCGGTCTAGTAGGATCGTAGAGAGTTGCGGGGGGCATTGTTACTCCGCGTCCGTGGCTTATCTTCAAGTTACACGTGCCCCCTGGGTAATGCAAAGTGAGTACGTCTGTGCAGCGCTTGCCTTAAGGGCATCCAAGACAAAAAGCTGTCTAAGTGTTTGCCAGCTGCATTAGAATGAAAGAAATGTAAAAATCATTCATAAAAAGTTTCAAACAAATAATAATAATAATAATCCTATATTCAATAAATAAATAAAATAAAATAAAATTGACATAAAAATGCAATATTGAATTGCAATATTAAAGAATATTAAAAATGCAATATTAAAGAATTCAGAACAATTTTAAAATGATTATTTCGTGCAGTAAAATTATGCTGTTTATCGACTTACTGGAGTACCGCTTGCAAATGAAAACAATGTACCAGACAACCTACTCTTCAGAATTCATAACTAAAAATAATTAATTTCTGTGTCTACTAAATTTTAATAACTGCCGAAAAAAATGAAGATTTAATTTAAAAAAAAATGCCTCAAAATACCAAATCTGAGCTATTAAAATTAAAACTAAAATTATTAAAATCAAAATGGTTAAAATGACAGATACAATAAAAGAAATAAATTTAAAAAATAAAAATTTGGTATAATTAGTGACCAGTTGTAGATGCCATAACTATTTAAATGATAGTTAAAACTACTGATTTATTAAAAAAGGAAAATAAATTTTAAAAATAAAAATTTGGTACAAGTAGATACCAGTTGCCGATGTCGTAGTAGCTATTATAAAGGCAGATGGTGCTTCAATGTGACAATCTCCCTGATGAAGATATTTCTTCCCCTAACAATTCATATATTTCGAAAATTTTCTGTCAATTTAGCTAATTTTTTCCCCCTACCTTAGCCTACTGGCTCACTCTGTAGCATCACTACAAAAGAAAGAGGAATTTTTGCTGTTATTATGTCTTGAAAATAAATCAGGGTTGTCAAAGTCTTTCAGTCGCCAATATCAGAATTTAGTCAATTAGTCAATTTAGGCTAAATGCGAAAATGTCGAGCCAGCCATGATTCGCACATGGAATCTCTCCTGATCCGTAGTCAGGCCCGTTATCCATTGTGCCACTGTCCCACGTAGGTTTGTATGTCTTAGGTACCTTCATTCTACATGGGTTAAATTGCTCTTCATAAGTTAAAATAAAATCACTAATCCTGGCGATCCTAATCATGATGAGATAATAAACTTATCAAAGAAATACAGAGAGACATATGAGTTTACGAAGGGGAGCGATTTGGGTCCACCTCCTCGTGGTGCCCCCTGGAAACGTCACTTAAGACTAAGGCTAAGAGACCCATACAGCTCCGCGGGTGTTCTCGGACACGTTCTATAGCTTGGACGTTGATGCCCTGGAGTACAACAAGCCCAGTTGAGGGCAGCCAAAGGCGGTGGGGGTGTTGTACTTATTACATATCACCCTATCCGTGGAGCCGAATAAGGCGGAATCTGGTGCCCTGAGTTGGTTCTGTCTGCGCTTCTGGCCATGCAGTGTTTCCGTGAGCCTTCGGGCAGGTCGGGTTTATCATTTTGAATATGAGTTTACGAAAAGGATCCTTCTGAATCAGAGATGTGAAATTCAATTTAGTAAAAACCAATTTTTCTTTTAAAATGCAATCAGTTTGCTCAGATTTAAATAATAATCTTATAAAAAAGAAATTGTTTTTATTTAGGTTCCAGGTATTTATCAAAATTAAAATGGCGCACAGTAATAAAGGTTAGGTTTCTTATTTCAAGATCAAGAAGATACTTGACTTTCATGACTTTCATGTTTTATGAAATAAAATTTAAATCATATCGCCTTGTTATAATATTGTAGTGGGATTGGAATTTGGATATGGATGTTACTCATAAATTGCAAATCATAACATTTTATTCTAAATTTGATTTACCGATTAATCTTTGGGACTTTACTAGTGGACTAATGGACTAGTTGGACTGGGATTTGGATATGGATGTTATTCATATATTGCAAACCATAATATTTTTATTCAAAATACCGATTAATCCTTGGGCCTGGACAAGTGGACTAATGGACTAGTAAAAATTGGAATTTGGATATGGATGTTCACTTATCAATTGCAAACCGTAACATTTTTATTTTAAAGTTATGATTATCGATGGTACCGATTAACCTTGGATATTCAAATAAAACTATTAAGCATGTCTCTAAATAACACATACACTTCTGATGTCATACTAACGTCGTGGTGTAATTAGAAGGTGATAAACATCACTTATTTCACTGTTAACAGGTTTCACATTCTGTGTTTTCATACCACAGAACTAATCTTGTGTTATAACATGTTATTGAAGCTCTGAGATGGATATCAGAGTACACATTAAAATTTCAATGGCATTTAGAAAAAACGAAATATTTTTGTCATTGAAAAATTTATTTGTCGTCATTTTTTTAAATTTAATTAATTTATTTATTTAATATTTTTTCATAAATATAACTTTTCTGAATTGAGAATTGTTTGTTTTAAATCCCTGAAAAACCATGTAAATATTATAGCACATTTAAATAAAATATATCTCTTTTATCATTCAATAATTAAAAAAAAAACGTATTCATTTTACAGATTATTTATCTATGGAAATTTTGATATATAAATATTAAAATAATAATATATATGTAAAAGAGAAAAAAATTTTCATATTTACTAGATAAAAATTTTTGATTTTTAATGCAAATTATTGTTAAACATAAATTGTTAAATTTGATTGGCCTATTTATCATAATGAAGAGATGTTTGTAATAAGAAAAATCATTAATGCATTTCTCCAATGATTATTTTGAGACTAATAAATAACAGACCCTTCAACGTCTTACAATTACGTGGGTTAATTTTGTTAGCTGAAGGTAAAGATAAGTCAGTTTTTTCTTTCTAAATTAATTCGAATGAAAAATAAATAAAAAATTCAAATTATTCCATGCTTCTAAAAGATTATCATATAATAGAGATTCCATAAATTTTGGTTATTTTTAATTCTTTCTAATTCATGAATTTAACTTTCTTCCTAAAAGCTATCACTTCTTTTAATATAAATTAACAAATGAAAGCATATAAATATCTTTATTGAAGTTGATTCTAATATTTTTTTGTGTGTGTTAGGAAATCAAGAAACGTTTTTAATAGATAGAAATTTTTTTTTTTAATTAATTATCTTTTCTTGCTAACAAGAATATATTTTAACATATGGGTTCAGAAATTGAAAGCATAAAACAAATATAAGTTTTGTAAGATAATAAATGTTGTTGAATATATTTCAATCATCAAGTATGTGATTTTAAAAGCTAATAATGAGAAATCTAAATTTTCTATCTATTTTTTATTTTATTTCTATTTAGTGAGAAGTCCAAAATTACGAGAAAGTTCAATTAATTGCAATGCTGATACTGCAATAATGATGTTGAGTTTGATACAAAACAGATTTGACTTTTTAAAATTCTGAATGTGTTTCTTTTCATATGTGTAAGGTTTTTTTTTTTTTTTTGTTATTTTTAATATATTTATTTATTAATATATATGATCTAGTGCTGTCCAGCTACATAAAATAAAAAATTTTTAGTAAGTTGCGATTAAATTTTAATAGAAGATATTGATAAAAGGTACAAAGAAATCAAAACCGTTATCTCAAATAAAAACATCTGATAACAACTAAAAATATTTGGCAAATTGTAAAATAAAAATAAATATTTTCATAAACTTTGCCATTTAACTGTATAAAAAAAATTTTCATAGATAAATAGAAAAGCAATAAATAAGTGCGATAACGCTATATGTCACCAACACTAACTATCATTATGTCCCCCAATTGAAGCCAGACGTGAATATTTTACAAAAAAATAATAATTTAGTTAAAAATAATTAATGACAATTTTTCATGATTTTTGACCAAATAGTTGATAAAAATAATATCGAATTCAGTGAAAAAAAAAAAAATTAGGACTCCCAAGTGTAATGGCTTTTAAATTATAAGAAATACAGATAGATATGCAAGTCTCTTTTTACAGAAATATCGTTTGATATTAATTCATTTAAATTTATTTTTAATGTTTAGATTAAATGTTTTTATTTTTCATTGATTTTACTCTCCATTGAAAATTAATGGCTTTCAATACATAATCTTTTTAACTAGTTAAAAGGTAATAATAATAATAACGATAGATAAGTTAACTAGTTAAAAAGGTAAAAAAAGTTATCCACACTTCGATGATTCGCATTAAATCAAATTTATATGGAAATATGGCTTTCAGTAAGTCAAGTGAGATAAGACAGTCTAGTAAGGAAATTTACCACCGAATTTCTTCTATCACTTACTTCAGTAATTTTATTTAAATACATTTGTAAATATATTATGTAAATGTATTTAGTTAAATATTGAAGACTATAGACATTAAATATCAGTATTGAATTTTATAACACTTTATTATATTGCTCAATAACTAATAACTAATATTAGATTGAACGAAAACTGATTGCTTCAATTAAATACGAATTTATAATACATTGCTTATAAGACTTCTCCTTTTTCATTGGAGCTAAAAGCCCTATGGTGGGCCAAGACCATCTGCCTACTGGCAGATTTTGAGACAGGACATGATTTCTTTTTTACGGGGTAGGGTTGTCGGCCTAGACCAAACAGTTATATTAGACCTGAACAAACAGTTTAATGTGGATTCCGAACCACCAAAAAATCCAGGTCACCTCCAGGACTCGAACCCAAAACCTGTGGTACTGAGCTCTAGTCACTCGGCAATCAATTCTCCTTGTATAATTTTAAATTTTAAAAAAGGCTTGATTAAAATGCACAAAACATTTTCTTTATATATTTTGTTCCACATGCTAAATTCGTAATTTTGATTAATTTTGAATTCACGTCTATTAAGAGCTGCCTGATGGCCAAATGGCTATCGTTATGGTCTTTGGTACCACAGGTCTCACGTTTGAATCCTGGTGGGGACAACGATGTTTGTTAGTGGTTCAGAATCCACGTTAAACTGTATGTTCGGTCTAATTAGCCTAAACTGTGCAAAAAAAAAAAAAAAAAAAAAAAGTAGATATCCGTAGAGCGACAAACCAAATCAAACACGTTTATTGGGAAAGAAAAGCATAAAATAAGAAGAATCTGAAAAATATGAAAAAACGTATCTTAAATTATGTTGTAAAAATTCATTTTATTGTTAATAGAGTAACAATTGTTGAATAAATTGATTTTCATAAACTTTTAATGGTTTATGGTTTTGTGCGTTTCATTTTCAACTTCTTGTTGATGTCAAAATAATATAAATTTTTAATCCTCTTTTTAATCTGTTTTTCAAATGATATATAATATGCTAGAAATGGCTGTCAATAGTAGATAATCAAAGCTCAATGTTTGAGGGATTTTCATATCTGTATTTTTACATTGCAGAGAAGTAGACAACTTTTATATTTTTTTGCAGAAATTTTTACAGAAAAACTGTTAGCAATATTTTCAATTGAAATTAAAAATATTGCGGAATATTTCAGTGAAAATTTGTCAAAATAACTCTATTTTTTAATGGTTAAAATATAAATTGAAAAGAGAATAAAATATTAAAAATACTTCATTTTTGTTTTGTTTCATGAGAATAGACTTATTGAAACCTATTTTTTTTTTATTTAACGTTATACGAGAATAACTATACTCAATATATCAAAAATTCGTATTAATTTATATTTGTTTAATAAATTCGTATTATTCATTTATTCGTGGTATAAAATTCGTATTTGTATAATAAATTAATAGTATAAATTCATATTAAGCTCATATTAATTCGTATTCGTATTAAATTCGTATTTGTATTATTCATTTATTTGTATTAAATTCGTATTAAATTCGTATTCGTATTAAATTCGTATTCGTATTAAATTCGTATTTTCTTATTCATTTATTCGTATTAAATTCGCATTACGTGTCGTATTTTTATTCGTATTATTGATTGTATTTATATTTCTCTTAATATGTATCCTAAATTCGTATTTATTATTTAATTGCAGCAATCAGTTTTCGTTCAATCTAATATTAATTATTGAGCACAGTATTGTAAATTTTAATTCTCATGTTAATTTCTACAAGTTTTAGTGTTTAAATAAATACTTTATAAACATTAAATATCATTTAAAAAAATAGAATTAAATTTAAAAATATTTTGTTATATTGCTCAATAATATTAGTCATTAATAATTACGAAACAACTTCGCAACTAATAGTTGGATTTAAATAATTAAATAACCATAATGAGTTAATTTGGAAGCACAGAGAAGTAGGCAATTGTTATGTTTGTTTAGCAGAAATTTTTCAGAAAATCTATTAATACTGTTTTCAATTGAATATTGCGGAATATTTTAAGCGAAAATGTTAAAGAAAACACACACACACACATAAATATATATTTATATAATAGCGTAATATATATGTATATATATATATTACGCTATTTTTCTTATTTTTAATGATTAAAAATTAAATTGAAAGAAGTACACCCAAATAATAAAAAACATATAATTTTCTATTTGTTTAAAGAGAATAGGCTATTGATTTAATAAAAATTTAAGAAAATGCTAAAAAAAATAATAATAAAAAATCTTAAAATCTCTATTATAATAAAAATAATCTGCCAATAAGTGCTAGCTTAGGTATTTTCTGCTAACATAAATTAAATTCAAATATTTAAATTTAATTGAATATATCAAAATTCTTTTCTTAAAATAATATTCAGTCTTTTAGATTAGATTTTCGTTAAATAAATAATATTTGTAATTAGTTTTATATTATTACAGATTCTAATGATATAAAATGTTTATTTTTATTATTATTAATGTTTCATAATATATAATGATTAATTTTATTACTATCACAAAACCTTTATTTTTCATTTAAAAAGTGCATTTTGAAAAATTCTCTTTTTCTTAATAATTTTTTAAAGTATAAATGTTTTCTATTCGGTATTTCTGATATGTGGAAAAATAATTTATATATTTTTTTTTTTGATATTTCATTACGGTGTAACATAAAAAAATACAAGTTATACAAGTAAATATGCAAATGTCTTATAACAAATCAATAGCTCTATTTAATAAAGGTGTGGTTAAATCAAGCTTGAAAACTAACCAAATGATAAACATTTTTTTAATATGAACTATATTAATAAACTTTAAAAATGTGTTATTTATCAACACATTATTTTACAAACTATATTTTCAAATTTTCAAGATGTATAAAATCATAGCACAGATATTTTGATATTATATAAAATTAAAAAAACAATGTTATTATTATTGTTGTTGAACAATTAAAAATTCTTCTGTTGTATTAAATCAATGTAAATAGAAAGTGTCTAGAAGTAGCAGAATTTACAAATTTTGAAATGCTTTTGCTGTACATCAAACGGAGCTCATATTTTTCTTTAAGATTCAATCTTTTATCTATGGTATTGAAAGTGTATCAGAAGCGTTGCATACCAGGAATCTCTGTTATCACTTATATATATGCAAAGAAATGTTATGTTTTGCTTATTCAATCGTTGCAATTGCTTTTTCCTGTTTCCATGGCAACAAACCGTTAAAAATACGCTATGAAGCTACGGGAATATAACAACATCTACTTGTTTGCGAATATTTTTGCAAAATATAGAAAAAGTATGTCTCAAAAGATATTCTTTTTGTCGAAATTGCTTCTGTTTATTTTCTGTTTCAATAGTTCATATTTCTTATGGAAACCTGTTAGTTTGATGGAAATATTATCGCATTTTTTTTTATTTTCTGTACAATTTTGCTAAAATTAAAAATTAAACAATTACTTTTTCAATTTGTTGAGTAAATGATAAAGATTTGTATATTTTATAATATTCCCTTTTATCTTCTTTATTTAATGTTGAGAAAATACCAATCTTTTAAAACAATATTAATTCGAAAACGTAACTTTTAAAGGATTTTTTTCGACACATTTATAGGCTGGCATGCATTATATGTAAAGATCTACCAAAATTATTACTAATGAAGCACTATATGTAAAGATTTACCAAAATTATTGCCAAGGAAGAATTATGCTATGTAAAGATCTACCAAATTATTGCCAAGGAAGCATTATATGTAAAGATCTACCAAACTTATTCCCAAGGAAGCATTATATGTAAAGATCAACCAATATTATTGCCAAGGAAGCATTATATGTAAAGATCTACCAAAATTATTGCCAAGGAAGCATTATATGTAAAGATCTATCAAAATTATTGCCAAGGAAAGTATTATATATAAAGATCTACCAAAATTATTGCCAAGGAAACATTATATGTAAAGATCTACCAACATTATTGCCAAGGAGGCATTATATGTAAAGATCTACCAAAATTATTGCCAAGGTAGCATTATATGAAAAGATTTACTAATATTTCCATTGCCAAGGAAGCATTATATGTAAAGATCTACCAAAATTATTGCCAAGGAAGCATTATATGCAAAGATCTACCAAAATTATTGCCTAGGAAGCGTTATTGAAAACTGTATATAGCCTCCTTCTCTGATGTTAATACCTTATTTTAAAATTTCTGTATTGTTAAATGAATCTTCTTTTGTCTGAAGGATAAATATAACACAAATTTTGCATAAAACAGATCGTGATCGGAATTGAAATATCGGAGATATTATAAAGTTATTTCTGACAATTGTGTTATTTTCCATTTTTGAAACTTTAATTCTCCGTGATAAACCCAGATAAGAAATATTGCACAAAAATTGATTTCAATAAAGACCGTTTTAACTGTATTGAGATACTCTTAATAATTACAACAGCATACAAAATGTCGGACAACTTTATCCATTCACCATTAGAACTTAAGATATGTAACAGATTTAGCATTGTGGGCACACATCCATGGGGGAATACTTCTCTATCATTACGCCGCACCAAATTTGGAATAAATACCCCAGGGATGGCAACTGGAGTGTTCGCACCAACAGTGCTCCCCGAGCTCAATGAAGAGATTTTTGGCTTATATATTTATCATCCACACGCCTGCGAACGCGCTCAATTTCGAAACCCTGCGACCTATTCACCAATTCCCAAATAAAATGTTAATCTTCAAAAATAAATTTTTAAAAAATACGAATAAAGTGAAAGGTAAGTTAAATTTCATAGTTCTAAAAACATCCCCCCCTACCGAAACTCATTTCAATTACACTTACTTTTCAATGAAACAATTATTACTTTTCAATGAAACAATTATTACTGTTCTTCAGATTAATTATTTACTTATTATTATTTTACTGCATTCAAGTACTTAGCGTACTTGTTGCTTCTATAAAATTATAGCTCCATACCTCTACTTAACAAGATCATTTAATTACGTTGAACATTTTCTAATATAAAATATACATTCTGTATTCAATGGCATTGAAATTTCAATATAATTCAATTTCTTTAAAAGTTCATTATAACTTATCTAGTACTCTTCGTTAATAAATTCATGCTTGTTTCTTTGAAAAATAACAAATATAATTTTATTGACTATTGCTCAGTGTTCGATGAAATTTTGTAAAATGGAAGAAATAAAATACATATAGCATAATATTCAAATCTCCTAGAAAAGATTATTAAAACATTATCATTAACCCTTTATGGTGGCAACAACATTTTCTCAACAAATTAATAGTGACATTACCTCAAAAGTTCATTTTTTTCGACCCAATATATATTTTTTTTCAATTTATGCTAACAATGTCCTTATTAATGCTAGCAAATTAGTAAGTTATTCTGTTATAAAGAACCATCAAATCAGAAATAAAAACTCTTCAAATTTATATTGATAACTTCCAAATCTATTTACTTGACTAGAAAATAAGTACATATCACATATTGGTTTTATCTTTACAAGAAAAACTTCTACAACTGAATCCAGTCCCATGTTCCAGAAGACAGCAACCTGGACTGGATAACTTTGCACATACTTTAGGCTGGAATAATATAAAATCAACCTGATATAAAAAAATTAAAAAGTTATGGTAACCAGTTTTTCACTGAATAGCTAATATTTAAGAGGGAAAAAACCCTAAGAATCAGTACGATCTGTAGAAATGTGATATTCTAATCCTACTACTACTTTCATGTGCAAGCATCATAGTCCACAAGTCCCATGATCTATATAAAAGAAACATTTAAGTCCTCCAAAATTTTCACATTCCTATAAATACAAATTTACTCTTCTACTTTATTATTATTAATTTTTTTTTTTTTCTTTAAAAATTAAACCCAGAAATTTTGTTGTATAATATGCAAATTTTCTTTTCTTAATAAATTCCCATTTAAATAATAATAATAATATAAAGAGCCCATCCAGTCTATCATTCAGAAAATGTAAATGATATTTTAAAAGTTAAAAAAAAAAAAAAAAAAATGGAACTTCAACACTGTCATGCTTGCATATGAATATAATGGACGGATTAAAATACCACATTTCTGTAGAAGATTCTATCTAATTCGTAGTGTTTTTTTTCCCTCTAAATAATAGCTATTCACTGAAAAATTGTCTACCAAAATTTTTAGATTTTTTCATCAGGTTGATTTTATATTATTCCAGCCTAGAGAATGCCCAAAAGTTAAAAATCAGGCCAAAGTTATTTTATCTCACGTTTTTAAAACTTTAGCCAAGTAAAAGTATCCATAGAACTTCTTAAACCATGAAGTTCATTCACATCTCCGCCCAATTGCTGTTCCGTAAGGGGAAGTCTTGTAGCCGAAAGCTCACAGTTTTATTGTGGTTCTGGTTTGGGGGTGGAAGGCCAACCCTCCCCCTCTCCGGATGATCAGTTAGTTTGTCGAATCCCAAAGTGAGTGAAACCACCTTCTGGCAATGTTATCTGTACGAGGCAGTAAAACGATTAAGCTGAGTGACAGTATACTCTGGTGCATTTGGAGGGGAAAGGACAGTGAAAATTTTGAAAAATATTTTAAAGACGGTTGCCAACAATTTTGGCTGTAAAAGGAAAAATACCTACAGTTTATCTTGAATTATGGACTGTAATGCAAATAATTTTTCGAAATTTGCAATGCCCTTTTTATGCCAAACGCATCACAGGTTATTGTCAATACAATAAAATCTCGATTTGTAATTGCCTCATTATTTGTTTTTCCCGCATTCATATTTTAAATTCAACAGCTCCGGTACAAATGCTGTTTTAACAAAATAAATAAAAACCCATTTAGATTATTTCCTAGAGGACATTTTCCCGCATCAATTCGCCCGTTTTATTTACGCTAATGAAATTACTGGAAAAAATAAAAATAAAAATAAAAAAAAAATAAATAAAACTCAAAATGTTCAACTCAAATTCATTTAATAATCTAAATAAATAAGCAGATGCAGTAATCTTATTTATTTTTATATAACTTGATAAATGAAAACAAATATTCTATTGCTTATATCTACAACAGTATCGATATATATGCTATATGATAGGAATTAATTCAATAAAGTTCTATGTTGATCCTCATTCATTGTTGTTTCATTATTTCTCTCGAGCATTCCCTAGAGAAACGCTGGATCGAGTTTCTAGAGCAATAAAATTAAAAAAATAATAATATTGAAACACTTCTAATAATAAAAATATTTATCTTTACAGAAGATTTCGCATTTCGGAAGATGAAGAAAAAAGCGATTTGCCGATAGAATATTGCGAAAATGACTTTGCCACTCTGGCTGTTATACTGAGCAAGCGCAAGCGAACGTAGATAACAGAGTGGATTTAAAAGTTCACTGAGACAAATTATCTCACCGTGAATCTGAAAACCCATTTGGCTTAAATTTTTGCTTTACTTTCATTAAACGAGACGAACTGGTGCAGGGTAAAGCAAACGGATCTTTGACAGCACGGTGGAAGGTTTTAAATCCAAGCCCAGTTCCATTCGCTGCGATGTGCACCTTCATTTTTTTCAGACTGGTAACGACAATTAGGTTTATTTTATTCTTTTTTTTAACTTTTTTTTTTTTTCCACAGAAAATAAAAGGATTAGATCATAATATTATCAAAAAAATAAAAATAAAATAATAGAACTTTGGATCTGAGACCGGTCTTTTTTTTGGAAGGGGAGATAATACTTTACCAATCAAATTCATCATTGCGGCCTACACATTCAGCAATACTAATTTTCCATCGCATACAAACTTTTATGGCATCTACAACTGGTCCCTAATTGTACCGAATTCTTTTAATTTTAATTTTAGAATTTTTGTTTTTGTATTTTTATAAATTTTTTTTTAATTTTTAGAAACTTTTTTTTTAAAATACTAACATTAAGCAGCTAATTATTAATCGTAAATTTATATATGAATTAAGATGAGGAGGTTAAACGATCTATCTCCATTGGAACGCCAGTTGCCAGACATTGCCACTCAAACCACCATAGAAACCTATCCATCTACCTGCCACAAAAATTATTCTACAGCATAAATAAGAAATAGATATAAACATAAATATAAACAACATATAATAGATTTTTTATTAAAATAAATGAGATTACTGCATCTGTTTATTTATTTAGAATATTAGAGATGAGTTTTTTTTAAATCAAGATTTGTTTGAAAAAAATTTTTTGCACTTCATTTATTAAAATATTTTCTGTTAACTCATATTTAAAAAGAATTTATATTACGTTTTATAGCCTTTGAATCTAATTCATTAAAGTTCTTTATTGTCATTATGAGGCAAAAGTAAAATAAACAAATAAATAAAATAAAAAGGACATTGTCACACAAACCGTCATAGAAACCAACATAAATAAGAAATTATAAACATAAATATAAATAACATATAATATACATAATTTTTTTTTTTTTTTACTTATAAAAATAAATAAGATTATTGCATCTGTTTATTTATTTAGAATATGAGATGATTTTGAGTTGAACATTTTGAGTTTTTCTTTTTAAACCAAGCCAATTTTTTAATTTTTTTTTTTTGTACTTTATCTATTAAAGTATTTTTGTTTAAATTCTTCGTTTATTTTCTTTCATTTATTATGAAATGTATTATATTTATTATGTATTATTTGTATAAATTTTCTTTTAATTCATAATTATATTGGAATGATTTCAATATTTAATATAAATATTTTAAAAGCAAGCAATGTTGTACAATACACAAAATGCTTCAAATGATCTCTTATATAAATTAAAAGTATAAGTGGGATCTCAAGTAAATTTTTTACAAAAATAATAATTTAAATCTGAATGGTACACATTTTACTTGAAATGCTTTGCCAAATTATTTTCTTTTGTTATCAGAAGAAGCAATTAAGGTTGAAAAAGTTATGTAATTACAGAAATAATGAAGATTAACAGTTTTCAGTGATTCCTTATTTTTCTTCAGTTATTTAATCTGGTATTTTTATTGACTCATTCATTTCCTTAAAATCTAATAAGGTATCTAATTAAACAATGGAATGCTTTAAATTCTTTTTAATAATAAATTAAGATTTATTGTATTTGACCACTTCTTAAAATTGTTACTAAAGGAGCAGTTCTAAATTTGTAATGATAAAAATGGTTCAAATTAAATTTTTAAATAAGATAAACATGTTTCTTTTCTTTGTTTTTTCCTAGGTAAATAAAAGTATAGTTTCCTAAATTTGTGCAAATAATCCTTTTATTCAAAGAACCACATTTTTGTTGAAGATTCTTAAAAAAGATTATAAGTTTAACAATTTTTATTAGTACAAAGTATAAATTCAAGTACACTTATGCTTCCAAATGATAAATAATAAAGATGATTCTGTTTCCAAATAAAATTTTTTAAATTATTTTTATTAAAGATGAAGCAGTTACATATTACAAGATACCTTTTATTTAATTTACTAGAAAAATATATTAATTTCTGAGACGTAATGACAATAACTTTAATAAATTCACTGAAATTTTGCAAATAAACCTGATTTCTTTAATTTTAAAATCATTCGAAACTTAAATAAAGAATATAATTAAACTTTTTCTATTAAATAATACAAATCTACTTTGTCTACTATAAAAAAAAAAAAAAAATTAAAACTTTTACTGGCGAGATTTTATCAACTTCATTTTTCTTTCTACAATGCTTCAAATCGAAGGAAGTTTTTCTTAAGAGAGATTAGTTGAGATTTTAATTTTGACAGCTTAAATTAATGCAAGATTCCTCTTAATTTCATTTTTTTCTACTCTTTCTATTCTTATTCACATTAATTATTCAAGCTCTTGAAGTGTTGATTCATCATTTACAATATAAGCAGATACATAAACACTACTTATAAATCCGTTTATTTTAAAGATTCCGATTTCTGTTGGATATTGTATTAAAAAAAAAAAAAAAAAAATAAATAAAAAGGAGCCGACTGGTGATCAAGAAAGACAAACTGCTTGATGGCCAATGAGACTAGCATTCTGGTCTTTGGTACCACAGGCTTCAGGTTCGAGTTTAGGCGTGGATGTTTGTTAGTGGTTTGAAATCCATGTTAAACTGTAAGTCCCGGTCTAATTAACCTACAGGATGCAAAAAATTACCGTAGGCGACAAACCAAACTAAATGAAAATAAATAAATAAATAAAAAAACAGCGAGGCTTTCTTTTTTTATTTACTTGTTCAAAACATAAATAATCCTATACACTGAAGTGACAAAAGTCATGGGATACCTCTTAATATCGTGTCGGCCCTCCTTTCGCCCGGCGAAGTGCAGCAACTCGACGTGGCATGGACTCAACAAATCGTTGGAAGTCTTCTGCAGGAATATTGAACCATGCTGTCTCGATAGACGTCCATAATTGTGAAAGTGTTGATGGTGCAGGATTTGGGCACGAACAGACCTCTCGATGATGTCCCATAAATGCTCGATGGGATTCATGTCGGGCGATCTAGGTGGCCAGATCATTCGTTGGAATTGTCCCGAATGTTCTTCAAACCAATCGAGAACAGTTGTGGCCCGATGACATGGCGCATTGTCATCCATAAAAATCCCATCGTTGTTTGGGTACATGAAGTCCATGAATGGCTGCAAGTGATCTCCAAGTAGCTGAACATAAGCATTTCCAGTCAATGTTCGGTCCAGTCGCACCAGAGGACCAAGTCCATGCCATGAAAAACAGCCCACACCATTACGGAGCCACCACCAGCTTGAACAGTGCCTTACTGACAGTTTGGGTCAATGGCTTCGTGGGGTGTGCGCCACACTCGAACCCTACCATCAGCTCTTACCAACAGAAATCGTGACTCATCGGACCAGGCCACGGTTTTCCATTCATCTAGGGACCAACCGATATGCTCACGTGCCCACGAGAGTCGCTGCAAGCGATGTCGTTCTGTCAGTAAAGGCACTCGAGTCGGTCTTCTGCTGGAATAGCCCAAGAAAGCCAAATTTCTCCGCACAGTTCTAACAGACAAGTCCCTTGTACGTCCCACATTGATTTCTGCGGTTATTTGACGCAGTGTTGTTGTCTGTTAGAATTTACGACTCTTTGCAGACGTCGCCGGTCTCGGTCGTTAAGTGCAGGCGGTCGACCACTGCGCTGTCCATGGTGGTATGTTATGCCTGAAATTTCATACTCTCGGCACACTCTTGACACAGTGGATCTGGGAATGTTGAATTCCCTAACGATTTCCGAAATGGCATGACCCATGCGTCTAGCTCCAACTAACATTCCGCGTTCAAAATCTGTTAATTCCCGTCGTGCGGTCATCATCACGTCAAAACCTCTTCACATGAATAACTTGAACAGAAATGAAAGCTCTGCGAAAGCACTGCGCATTTATACCTGTTCTACGCGATGCTACTGCCATCTGAAAATTTGCATATTGCTATCCCATGACTTTTGTCACTTCAGTGTATATTTTTTAAATTTATGTACATCAATAGGTCACATGTTATATAAATGTATACCCCCAACAAACCACTGAGAAGTAAGGGGAGAAAATTGACTTTGAAGAGGATTTTTAGGGGTAACTACACCACATTTGGTAAAAAGCTGGAAACTCTGCGAAACAGCCTCGCTGTAAATGTAAGACGCTTACAGAGGTTGCCAAAATCGTTATTGAGTCTTCTCGTTTCTGAAAGCAATGATTGTAACAAATTCCACCAGTGGATTCAGACCTCAGTCTTCCTGCTCACTAACTACCTTAATTACCAGTAGTTCCTGAGTAGGGCATGTTTCTAAGAGGAGAAACAAATGATATTCTCATAAATCCAATTTTAATTTGAAATAAAAGTAACAAATATGTGGTGTTATTAATAATGAATAAAAGTATTATGTCAGAGTTAATGTTTTCCTTTTAATTCTTTAAGGTATTGTACGAATGACTAAATTATTATTGACTTTAATTATTTTTTTTTTTACAAATAAATTTTCTTTTAATTAAATATCATAAATTTATTTTCAAAAAAAAAAAAATAAATTTTACTTCAGCTCCATTACACTGGATTTAATTTTCTGTTGAACAAATTTATTAATTTTACAGTTTTTCTTTCTCCCCAAATGATGAAATATTTTTTTTCAAGGATCTGCTCTAATAAGTACTCATAAATTATTTAATTTAGCGAATATCCCTTGAGGCATTTCTCCTACATAGCCAGAGGCTGCAAAATTGTGGCTAATTACTGCATTTTATACTCATTTGTTAATCTTTATCGAATGAGTAATTAATTAACTCGAATTAAATGCAGAAAGGCATGAAGAGGAAAAAGACTGTTTAATTAATTTTAGCACTATTATCACTTCTTCATTATTGAATCATTTTATTAAGAGATGCCTTTTTAAATTCAATTATAGCTTTAGTATTGATTGCTAATTATTTTTCATTAAAATTCCTGAAGTAATTTATCACAGGTCGAACTTTGGCGTTATTTAATTTTTGCCTGGTTATGAATAGTGAAACGAAAAATGTTCAAAAATTGGCAATTTTTAAGGTTAATTTTGTCAACTTAGAAATTTGCGGTTTTAGCTATTGTAATTAAGGGAATTATTTGGAACGCAAAAGAAAATGAACATTTTAAACTTTTTATACATTTTATTGTATGCTTTCTGTTATATACTTACTGTTTGTATACTTTTCTGTTACACTGGTTGTTTCAGAAAGTATTTAATGTTCGATGTTTTTTTTTTAATTGCGAGATACTTTTACCTGTAGTCATAGATCTTACTTCTTTTTACATTTAGTCATTGATCCATGAAGCGACATTAAATTTAAACTTTTTCTACTCTTTATTGTATGCTTTCTATTATATACTTACTGTTTGTATACTTTTCTGTTATACTGGTTGTTTTAGAAAATATTTAATGAGTCGTTATTTTTTTTTTGTAGTTAATTGCGAGATACTCTACATGTAGTCATAGATATAAGTTCCTTTTACATGTAGTCACTGATCTTAGTTTCTTTTACATGTAGTTATTGATCTTAGTTCCTTTTTACATGCAGTCATTGATCTTAGTTCCTTTTACATGTAGTCATTGATCTTCATTCCTTTTAAATATAGCCATTGATCCATGGAACGACATTAATTTTAAACTTTCTCTGCACTTTACTTTATTGTATGCTTTCTGTTATATACTTACTGTCTTTATACTTACTGTTCTGTTATACTGGTTGCCTCAGGAAATATTTTAATAAATCTGTTAATCTGTGACCATTAATCCATTGGTCATTTACTTTACATTGATCGTAGCTTCTTTTACATATAGAGCAACAGTGTACACCCCTAGGAGAGGCATTGTGTTAGCGCATAACATTATTTATACCTCCCTCTGAAGCTCAACTGAAGGACTTTCTGGCTTTTGGATTTAACAAATCCCTCTTCGACATAGACACAAGAACTGTTTACTCTGTTTCCGAAGATGGATTTTGAATATCAATAATAAGAATTCTTTTGTAGTTTTTTGTTACTTCTTCTTCGCTGGTGCAACAGCCCCACGGTGAACAATAACTGTTAACCTACTGGCCGATTCCGAAACAGGAAATGTATTTAGTTTAGAAGATAGGGATGTCAGCCCTACGCCCAACGCTCTGCAATCATGCTAGGCCGGGGCTTATGGTTTAAAGTGGATTTCGAACCACTACAAACATTCATTGTACCGTCGGAACTCGAACCCGAAACTTGTGGCACCGAGTGCCGGAGCACTAGTCATATATTATATCCAAACATAAAAAATGAGATTTTTAAAGTTTATTAATCTTATAAAGTTTAATAATTATCAGAAATTTCCTGTCCTAATTTCGTGTAAAAATGCCTACAAGTTAATCTACTACAATCATAATTGGATAAACAGAAAAATGAAAAAAGATAAAAACTAGTTGTTGCCAATCTGGCCGTTGAAATTAAAGAGATTATGGAGCTGAAGAGTTGAGGATTAGTTTCCGAAGATTTCGTAGCTACAAAGGAAACTTGTTTCGATAATTGAAAACGACCTTTCAATGCAGGGAGTTTGCTGATTGGCTAAACTTCGTAAGTTATATCCTGAGTTATAACCCTACTTTTCAAAAGTGATAAGAAGATTACCCTCCTGTTAGGATGACTAACTAAGAAAAGATTCATAGTTATTAAATTGTGTACGATGTAAATTGGATTTTTATACGTGAAAAATTCAAAATTTTTAATAATAAACTATGATTTTTATATTTATATTTTATAAAAAAAAAATGTATATCTTTTATATTAACCGATTTGCATTAATATATAAATTGGTGTAGTGGGACATGTAGTGAACATTTAGTGCCGTGTAGCCACTGGTGATGTCAAGATAAATCCATAAGCCGGAAAATACTTCTTTTAATCTGTAGGGGAGAGTACAAGCTTTTCAAATGACATTGTTATGGAATTTAGTTCAAAATTGTGATGGTAAAACGTATAGCAGTCTTTCTTCTTGGAACCTAAATAGCTCTGAATCTGTCGTTCTATAGATGAATGAACTTAGATCAAAAGTGTTCTGTGGTCTGGATGGCCGAGTGTCTGGCGCTCGCTGCTATAAGTTTCGGGTTCGATTCCCGGCGGTGCCATGAATGTTTGTAGTGGTTCGGAATCCACTTTAAGCCGTAGATCTCGAGCTTATATGACTAGAGAATCACGGAGCCAAGTCAAACTTAGATCTACGGGGGTATGACAACAGATATGCCGCCTTTCCCTTCAACCTTCAACCATATACGGGTTCATGGGCTTTTGTCTAGATGTCTACCAAGTGGGATTAGAAATAACAACATCAAAGTGTTCAAGAATAACAACAAGATTGAAATTAAAAATAAAATTCAAAAAATTTTTAATTTTTTTATAAATATTTGTACGATTTTTAAGTAGAACTTCTAACGTTTTAGACATTAAATTCGTGCAAATGTAATTTTAATAAAACTATTTAGAATCATATTCGTAAATAGTATGGACAACTGCAAAGTTTAATATTTAAATTCTGTTAAAATATTCTGGTTTGGTGGTAATATTTCAACTGAAAATATAAAAAAAAAACAAATATTATGGTAAAAATTATTGAATTTTTATCTTTGCAAATATACGATGCTATTTTTTTTATATACATTTTCAAAAACTTTATTACTGCTTTAAATTATTATTATTACTATTTATTTATTATTATTATTATTATTTGATATTCAAATTTGAAATAGAGAAGTAAACCATTTACTGCATTTCATAATTTTTTGCTTAATTGTATTAATAACAAGAAAACATTAGAAACGCTCTTAAAAGAGCAAAGCATAATTTGATTGTTCATTAAATCAGTGCACAAAAAGTAAGAAAATGCTTAGTTAAGAATTATTTAGTTCAAAAAAAATATTATAGTTACTTCTAAATTTACAAAGTCGTTCGTTCTTCCTGATCAGTTCAGTTATTCTTTGGCAATGTATTCAAATTTTTAGAATTTCTTTGAGAGAATATCACATTCTTATACCAAAACGACCAAAAGGACATGATTTATTATTTCTTATGAATAAGGCACTTATGTAACCGTCATAAAGTTTCAAAAAAAAAAGAATGTATCCTTAGGGCCCTTATACATATTCTTTTCATACATTTAAAAGGATTTCCTAAAGAGTACTTTTAAGTCCATATGATCTATTGCAGAAAAGAGCTAAGGCAAAGAAATTTTTCATGTTTATTTTTCTCTGTGTTCATAAAGATAGACAGAAATTCTCTCTATTACGAAATACAGTGACGATATAAAAGCATATTGTAAAGCAACACATAATATTTACATAACAACATCCCATACAACAAGTTTTTAGCTGAAAAAATAATATATTAAAGTTTATCAGTGCTGTGCGTATTAACATTCATTTTTATACATATTTAACATGCTTTTTAATTTCCTTTTTTTTTCATTGATGGTTAGACTAAACAATGATTAAAAGGATTAATATTATCTTTATATTAATATTATCGCTGCATTTAGAATAAATATTTAAAATTCTAGTATCTGGACGTTTACACTTATTAAACCAATAAAGATACACTCATGTCCATAAATTAAGGATAATGAAGTTCAGGCAAATAAAGAGACAGAAGCAAAACAAATTTGACTTATTTGTAAAGTCTATTTATTAAACAAAAGGTAAAGAGCAAAAAGATGCTATATGTTTGACATAATTAATAAAAATTGCGATTTTACTGCCTGGAGCAAATTTCAAAAAAGAACCTATTTACAAAAAACAGTATAACATGGTTAGTATGATGGTTAATATGGAGTATGTCTCCCGGACGATGCAATACAGGCCTTAAACGCCTAGGCATGCTGAGTATCAAATTATCAATCTGATCTTGTTGAATATTACACCACTCATCAAGCAATGCCCTCCGAAGTTCCGGTTGACAGGTGGGAGGGGGTTGACGGGCTGCAAAAGTCGGCCAAGCATATCCCACATGCTCTATTGATTCAAGTCCGGTGAGTGTGCTGGCCAATCCATACGGGTAATATTCTCCAATTGAAGGCATTCGTCTACAATGTTTGCACGGTGAGAACGGGCGTTGTCACCAATAAACAGAAATTCAGCACCCATGGCGCCCCGAAACAAACGTACATGTTGTTCCAGAATGACATCCTGATAGATGTGGCCTGTCATCGTTACACTCTGAACATGCAGGTCAAATTCTGGAACCAAGAATATCCTTCCCAAACGAGCCATCCTGCACCACCGTAACGGTGTCGTTCAATGGTGTTCTCTTGGTGGTATGAACGGGTAAGGTGCTCTCCATATGAAAGTCCGGCGAGAATCAGACTGCAAACTTAACCTGGACTCGTCGGAAAACATCACACAAGACCACTGTTGCGTTGTCCACAATGCATGCTCTCTACTCCAGGTTAATCGCAGGCGACAGTGAGTTGCGGTAAGTGGAACACATCTGACAGGCCTACGAGAATATAGACCAATGCGCCTAAACGTCTGTACAAGGTCTGCCTTGAAACTGTCGTACCGGTAGCTGAAGAGAGCTGACGAGACAGGTCTGATGCTGTGCTCAATCTGTTTCTTTTGGAAGTAACTGCTAAATACCGGTTCTCATTCGGCGTTGTAACTCGGGGCGACCTGTGCTGTAACATCTACTCACATTACCGTCAAATTGGAATCGTTGCCAAATCCTGGAGATGACACTCTGGGCGATTCCAAATTCCTCGATCCTTCCAGCTGGGTACGTTCACATTCCAGTCGTCCGATAATTCTACCACGTAAAAATCATCCAGATGCTTCCTTTGTGCCATAACTATGCGGTTATTGCACTGAAAGGCTTTTAAAGCGCTTGTGAACAATTTTACTTTTTTGCCACCATTCCTTATATACCCCTCTCTTACACTCTCGTCATTGTGACGTACTATCCGCGCCATCTGGTGGTTTCCTGTAATTTGCATATTCTTCTTCAAGATGTGTGTGATAATTCTACAGGTGAAATTTTTATTTTACAGTTGAATTTCTGTGTGATTCTGAATTATCCTTAATTTATGGACATGAGTGTACTTTACGATATACAGATTTAACTTGCTCAACCCGGTGTACACACGGAAAACATCGGCTCATTATGCTTTCATCATCATTATCGGCGCAACAGCCCCATGGTGGACTTAAGGCTCGTTCCCACCGAGGCGAGAGACGTGAAGATTCAAGACGCAAGCGACAAAATTTTTCGACCCCTTCACAGCGAAACGTCAGAAATAGCATTACGCCTAGTGAAAAACCGCTTCGAGTTGAAAGTTGGGCAACTCCAAGCGGCGGACTGCAAACCGGTTTCAGGCGACCGCGGTGAGGCTAGTGATTGGTCAAATTTTTTTCGCTTGCATCTTCTCGCCTTGGTGAGCACGAGCCTTTAGACTATCTGGCTACTGACAGACCTCGAGACAGGAGATGTCTTTTTACGGACTAGGGTTGTCAGCCCTACACCCAAAGCACTACAGTCATTTTGGTGGATATATAGTGGATTTTGCATAACAATAAAAAAATCTTTTGTAGTTTTTCGTTACTTACTTTATCGTTGGATCAACAGCCTCATGGTGGGTCAAAGCCACCTATCTACAGGAAAATTTTTGAGATAGGAGACGCTATCTTTTTTACGGGAGGTCATCTTAAGGTAATTATTAGGTTATCTTTTTACGTTCAACGCTCTACCGTTATATTAGACTGGGACCTACGGTTTAAAGTGGATTCCGAACCACTACAAACATTCATGGTACAGCTGGGACTCGAACTCGAAAATGTGGTCACTCGGCCATCAGGACCCTTATTATATTTTACTGGTTTCTAATTCTCCCAATTCGCTTCAAAAAACATTGAGATCAGCAAAAAGTAAATATATATATATATATATATCTAAGCATAACAGCAAAACTACTATATTTACCAATCTCCCAGAAATCATAAATCAAGTTCCGTTGTTATCTTATAGCTAAATGTGTATATGTATGGTCGGAATGTCAAGTCTAATTTAAATATGATTCCTTGTATATTCATTGCAATAAAAATAATATATTGAAATATCCAAACAATTTAATCTAAACATGAAATTTTAATAATCATAATTTTTGAGCACATTCATGTCTTTTGATGTAGCAATGTTTTCAACATAGCAATACAAATACATATAAAGAGTTGATTATAATGTATGAATCAGAAGACCATTTGATTGAAAATTAGACAGATTGTCAGATACATCAAATCACAAAGAATCCGTTGTCTCTGACATGCACATCGCAGAGATGAGGGAATCCCCATTAAAAGAATTATGTTACGTAAATTATTTAACAATAATAAGAGAGGAAGACCAAGGGAAAGGTGGATGGATAGTGTCGAAGATTATTTCAGACAACTCAAAATTATTAACTGGAAGAGACTGGTATTAGAGAGAGACAGATTGGGAGCTGTTGTATTGAAGGCTCAAGCATGTACAAGGCTGTAATGCCAGTAAAGAATAATAATAATAAAAATACATTCATTTTCCAATATATATTCATTTTTCTGTATTCCCTCTGGAAATTCATCTTCCATTTTCCTCTTTAAATTTACATAATGATTTATTTTTTGTGAGCCACAATGCTATCTTTCTAAAAATCACGTGTTTTCATGACACGCGATATTTTACCTACTGCTGTCTTAGTAATCTTTAACGAAAAACAAGGTGATTTAACATTGATGTTTTGTTGAGATATTTCCCATTTGTTTCTTACCTACAGTCTTCATGTCACGCATTTATAAATTTTCAACACATACATCTAAGTCTTGGGTTCCCTTTAAAACATTCCGGCCATACAGTAAGAGTATATTCTTTATTACTACTCTATGGGTTGAGCTGGCATCTGGATAAAGTAATCTTTTGAATCACTTCACCATTGGATATATACACTAAAGGTCGTGAATTCAAACTAGATTCGATTGCCGTTGCATGAATTCTTTAAAGCGGAAATTCAGCAAACGTGTGTACCACACACGCCAATTAAAATAGTTTTACAACTTTCGTTTTCTTTACAGTTATTTACTATAGACCATCAAAATGAAGGGACATTGGAGTGGATGAAATTGAATTATTACTGCAATTGTTCATTCATGAAGTATTTGACAGCTCACAATGATCCCCAGACAATAAATTCAAATACGGAGTAACGGTGTTCTTTTTGCAATTGCTGTTATGCACATCTGATCATCCTCTCCTTGAGGAAATGAATCACCTGAAAGTTGAGATCAAAGAATGAGAGGAAGTATCTATTACAAGTTTTGGATGTATTTATTGCTTGAGCGATGTTTTCCTTAAGGGGATTGTGACCTAAGGTTATTTGACATCGTTTTGGTGGTAAAGGATGCACTAAAAAATAGCAGCATTTATTCTTACTACTCTCACACCGCGACCTTATATATCTGGCATGATATCTGTCTATCTTTGCGTCAAAGATTTTTTTCATTTTATTTTTAATCTCTTTTTGCACCTAATTGTACCGACAACTGTTGCTTTTTTCCAATCTCTTTGCTTTAATTGTCTCATAGTAGGAGATGTTTTTCTATTATTTTTTCTATAATTTCTTTTTTTTTTTTTAATCTAAGCAATTACATTTTATGCCAATTTTATAATTAAATTAAGATGTGTACATTTAGTGGTACTTAATATCACATTGGAATATCGTAACCGGTACCACCGTTGTCCCCGCGACCTTTATTTGGTTTGATTAAAATAACTCAGGCATCTGGACAAAGTAATCTTAGGTGGTTCATACACTTAACATGATGAAGCTTAAGTTGTAGTGTCCCCGCCTTTATAACCCCCTCCCTACAGTAAATAAATTCTCATCATCATCATCAATCCCATGACGGGGCAAGGCCGTCTGCCTGATGTCAGACTTCTAGACAGCAGATGTTATCTTTTTACTGGATAGGGTTGCCAGCCCCTATGCCCAACAGTTATATTAGATGGGGACCTACGGTTTTAAAGTGGATTCCGAACCATTACAATCCTCCATGACACCGCCGGGACTTGAACCCCGAAACCTGTGGGACTGAGCGCCAGAGCGCTAGTCACTTAGCCATCAGGTCCCAGACAGATTTTATTAATATCATATTTTATGTCAAAACAATACGTGATCAATACTGGTTTCTTTTAACCATTATACAATTGTAACAAAAATTTAGTAGCATATTGAATAACAAAAGTACAAGAAATTGTTAATTGATCAGCATTTTATGTCGTCGAAGCCAAAACATTTCTTTAGTATATTTTTCTCATCCAAACGTTATGCAATCTATATGTTACAGTAATCTTTTTCAATAATGCGCTCTCATTTTAACATTTTATCTGCTAAAATGTTTCTTTTTCATTTCCTTAATATCGCGATAAAATAATTTATCCTATTATTCACAAGTACTTTCAAGATTGAATGTGAAGGAATAGATATGCACTTTTGGTAAATTTAATTTTAAATTAATCCCACAGCCCAAATGCTTAAACTTCTCAACCTGGTTGTTCATGGTATCTATCTATGGATATCTACTATTTCCAGGCAATTTCATACAAAAACTTTTACACCTTTTCATGTTTATTTTTAACAAATTTCGCTTTTAATTCAAAATTTACTAGTTTTTATGATTTGAAAAACCATCAACGATTTTACCATTTCTTATTTGAAAGATCTGAAGATTTAATCTCACTGGCATTTGAGAGTTTGCTATGATTGAGATAACTTGTTCCATCAAATATACAAGAAATTATTCTTTTAGGGTTATGTTTTTTTTATGCTTATGTTATAAAGATGGAAATACCATGTTTTTCTTCCCTTCAGAGTCGCTACATCTGTGTTATTGCATTCCTCAACAGACTTATTTCGATATTAAATAAAATACTTACCTTTTTTTCTTATACTACTAAAATTGAAATTTGCTTGGAAAAATATCTTGATGTAGTTAGTACTCATATGAGTAAAGAATAGTTTTCATTATCAACAAGCCCTACAATGTGATATTTTTTTTAAATCCCCAGACAAAAATTTAAATTGGTGGTATTATAGTGGCTTTTTGTTATTGGAGATACTGTCCATCGGAATAGGTTTTGTGTTTCACTTATGCTATAGACCAGCTGAATGATGGACGAAAAAAAAGAAGGGAGGAAAAGGTAATTAATTTTTGAGATAGTTTAAGTTTTATGTGTGCTATATTGGAGAAAAAGGAGAAGACTTCCAATAGATAATCTGTCTCTCGATTCAATATACACGCAGTTACAACCACCGACTTTATTCATCTCTGCTAGCATTGAATTTACGATTAGTCTGTCTTTTTATTGATGAATGACTTCAGGTCAAAGTGTTCAACAAGATTGAAAATGAAAATATCAAAAAAAAAAAATTTCATTTTTTTTTCAAAATATTTGTACTTTTTAAAAAAAGATTTTTAATTTGAACTTCTCACTTTTTAGATATTAAATTCGTACAAAAAATATTTTTAATAAAAACAATTAAGAATCATCTTCGTAAATAAAATGGACATACAAAGTTTAATTTTTAAATATTTTTTATATCTTCAGACAAAAAATTTAAATTGGTGGTAATATTGGTATTTTATTGGGGCTTTTTGTTATTAGTGATACCGTGCATCGGAACGGCCTTTGCGTATCACTTATGCTATCTACCAGAAAAAAGATGGCATGGCAAAGGTAATTGATTTTATTTTGGTTTGATTTATCTCTCTACTGTCCTTTTTTGCACATTTTTAAGCTAATTAGCCAGAGATCTATAGTTTAACGTGGATTTCGAACCGTTAACAAACATTCATGGCAACGCCAGGTTTCTAATTTGAAATCTCTGACATCAAAGGCCAGAGAGCTAGTAAATTAGCCATCAGGCCGCCAAATTGATTTTAGAGATAGTTGTCACGTTCATGCATGCCATATTGGAGAAAACTTCCATTAGATAATCTGATTATCGATTCGAGACACTTGCACATGCTGCTACAACTATCGACTCAATACGTCTCTGTTAGTAGCAATTACACACTCGATTTCAGCATACCTCACCACTGAACTTTCTCCTCCTCGGCAGCCGGTACCACAGGCTTCAGGTTTGAATCCTGGCGGTGGTATAGATGTTTGTGAGTAGTTCGGAATCCATGTTAAACTGTAGGTCCCGGTCTAATTAGTCCAAAGTGTGCATAAAACGACTGTAAAGCAGCAAACCAAACCAAACGTCATCATCATCATCAGGGGGCACAACAACCCCATGGTGGGCCAAGGCCGTCTTCGAGACAGGAATTGTTTTCTTTTTACAGGGTAAGTTTGTCAGCCAGATTCCCCAAAAGTCATATTAAACCGGGTCCAACGGTTTAAAGTGAATTCCGAACCACTACAAACATACATGGCACCGCCGGGACTCGAACCCTGTGTCACTGAGCGACAGAGAGCTAGTCACATGGTCATCAGGCTCCATTAGACTTTCCTAGCATTCTGATTTTTCTAATTGACAGAATACTTGTACCTGGAAAGAAAAAAAGTTTTAAATATATTTCTAAGCATTTTATTAAGCCTTTGCCCTCGAAGTTTTTTTTCATTCGTATTACCAGCAACTCGAAACGATTTTAGTGAAAAGATCATATTCACATGTAAGTTTGATATACGCATTAAAAGAAACGCATTATTTATATTGTTATTTGTATTGTCTCCGTAGCGGAGCCTTCGAGACTGAAGATAAATTTTAAATGGCTCCGCTCCGGAGTCCTCGAGTGCAAAGGGTTAAACTGTCAAAAATTTTATTGACATGTGTCCTACTCATAGTGCAGTGTGTAGAAGTTGAAGGTTTTGTTCCAGTTAGGTACTTACACTTAAGAAACAAATATTTTTCAAGTATAAGTCATTATTTTGAATATTTTACTAAATATTTGGTTACAGCTAAGAAAATATCCATCAATGACAAAATATCGATTATCTAAAATATAATAACCTGACATGAAGAGAATAGCAAAGATGGTGCCACGTTTTGAAGCATTAGTTAAAATGTCCGCGAGATTAATTTAATGAATATTAAAACTCAGTTTATGAATTTATAAAATCTGTACATGTAATCAGTAGACGCTGAAAGTGTATTATTTAGGCAGCTGACACCATTTTCGCTAACGAAGTTAATCGCGTTATTTTCTATTGACTTCATAATTAAATTTAATTCAAAAGCTCTTTGAGAGAAAATTTAGTTGAGAGAACTTAAAAGCAAAGCAAAAATTAATGCAAAATTTTCGGAGATTAAGTTAACCACGCTAGTGCTGATTTCGGAAAGATCTATAAGTCATTTGTGTAATATTTGGATGGGAAAGTCATTCGAGATTTCCTACCATTTTTAATGAAGGTAAGGTAAAGAGTTTTTTTTTTTTTTACTTTTTGCGGTCTAGAAGAACATCAAAGAATCATTAAACTGTAAAGAACTCTTTACCCTTAATTGTAGTTTTTTTTACCTTTGATTTATTTTTTACTTTTACTTTAAGTAAGAAACTTAAATCTCCATTTTCTTCAAGTCCATTTGAAAGTAAATTGACTAGAAAGTTAGTGAAAGTTTAAATTGTTTTCTATAATTACTTAAAGATTAACATATATTAAAGGTAAAATGTATTCTTCTTCAATTAATTAACAGCAAACAAATTATAATTTTAATGATTTATTAGTTACCCTATTTTTATTTTTATTCAAATAACATTAAGATTTTAATTCAATTTAATAATCATTGCGCTCATCCTGCCTCTAACACCATACTAGAAAAATTCTACAGATTATAAAATTTAAAATATGGGTAAGTAATGGGTAAAAGTGGGGTAGTATAATTTGATAATATAGCATATTCTATCAAATTATATTAAAAGAACGATCTATAGCAGGGGTGGCCAACCAGAGGCGAGAAGTGAGGGAAGCTGATCCCCAACCCCTTGATGTATTGTCTTTTTAGGGAGGCTTTTTTTTTTGGTGAAGGAGAGAGAGAGAGTTCTGCGACGAGACGACCAGAATTGTTGAAGTGTTGTTTTTTATTTTTTCTCTGAAGAGACTGAATAGAGCGGAGTTTCCACATGTTTTTAAAAGTGAACACTTTGTGGTTTCGTGAATCAGGCTTTGTGATAATTAAGGTCTGTCGCAGACCAGGCAATTAGATTCGACGTAGATTCGAGAATTTTGAAAATAACCGACCTTCGTGTGAACTGTACTTTAATCGTGCACTTGAGATCAAATTTATTTTTAATTTTTCCTATCCTGTATAATAATCCAGAGATTACTATTTGTATATATATTGCTTTTAAATCAAATTTAAAGTGTCCCTATGAACCTGAAAGTAGCCTTCTTCAGGCCGTTATTGGTCTAATATAGGCTGAGACATTACATTGCAAAACAAAAAAAAAAAAGAATTAAAGCTAACCGGATCAGGAGTATAAAAAAATATAACAGAAAATTATGGCTTTAATTGAATTGCTTTTCTTTTAAGACAAAGAATATATATATATATATATATATATATATATATATATATATATATATATAATTATTGCTTTTATCTAACAATTGTGATTTAAAAATATCCTGCTAACAATTCGGTACCATGTTTCATTGTTGAGAGGTTTTTTTTTTTTAAATAAACGGCTTAAATGTAAAGTCAGTTTAATCTTCAATCAGATTAAAGGAAAATTACTTTTAATCTTCAATAAAATGACAATGAAAATTTTCAATTATTTTGTTATTCGATTTTCTAATGTTCCTAGACAATTGAACAAAATGAAGCTGCTTGTTTTATAAACGTTTTCATCTTTCTTCTTATTTTAATTTGATTATTTTCAACTATTTAGAAATTGTTTGGAATTAAGCTTAATAAATTCTAGATCATCCTATTTCACGTTACACAAAAATTTTATTTCTGAAATATTAAACGCTTTAGAAGGAGTATTAAAGCACTACTTTGATAACAACATTTGCACAAGTTATTAATTTTCTGCGATATCTACAATTGAATAACTACACAAATATTCCGTTTCACAGGACAAATTATATATTTTAATTAGCATATTAAACCATTAACAAGATCATTCCAAATACATCTAATCGAAATTTATTTTGAAGAGAATGATATTTATTATAGAGTATATGATAATAAGTTCCTGATGATATTTTTTATGGTAATCACCAACGTAGCAGATGGTCGAGCAGAAAAAAATTTATGGATTTTTCGTAAGTTCCCTTTTACGTTAATGTCTTTATCTGTTATCAGTTCAATTTTGATTTGCTTTTCTTTATAATCTTTTTTTTATCTAAGATCTTTGCACATTTGTTTTATATATCAGAGAATGATGATGATTTTAATGAACCAGTTAGCAATTACTGTTATTAACACATTATGAAATTCGATTATTTGCTCCAAAGCAATCGCAGTATAAATGTTTCAATTTAATCGAATTTTAAAAAGCTAAATCACAGATTCTTTTACATTCTCATACTAGATGGTATTTCTTATAAATCCAATTTCCTTGTTTTGAATTCATAAAGGTTATGTTTTACTTCTTTTTACTTTAGGTTTAGAAATATGTCTCATGTTCCAACATATTTTCTGTATATTTTTATGCTTTGGACACGTTTTGACATGTATAGACATGTTTTGCAGCATGAAAAATAGGCATAAAAGATTTTTTCTATGGATACTTTTAAGCTTAAAATTATAAACAATAATAAGAAGCTATAATTAAACTATTCTTGTGATATTTAGTTTCAAATTTCTTTTGATGTATTTAAATAAATTCGAAATAAAATAATGTGAAAAATCACGAAAAATTTGGCCTAAGGATCATATTGAAATACATGAGAATTGTATTTGTTGATTTTTATAATTAGTCCCAGCAATAAAACGAATCCTATTAAAAATATGTAGTATCAGTAATTTTAAAAATAATTAAATACATAGATAAATTCCAAATTGTGTTGGTGTGATAACCTCCTATGTTTAATTCGATGGTGTGTAATTCATATGATAATGGTGTACAATGTGTAATCTGTGTATTCATGGTATGCTGTGACTAATCCATATATGTTAAAAAATAGAATTTTAGCATTGATTTGCTACAAACAATTACAGATTTAAATGAACTATTTATATTTTAATTATATTTTATTGTATTTTAATTAAAAACAATGCTGATCGAAAGTTGAGAATTATTTACCGATTTCTGATATCACATTAGATGATAAAAAAAAAATAAATTAAAAAATTTTTTTTTTCACTGTTAGTTTTTTTTTAGTTATGATCATATATTATAAGAAATTTTGGAATTTTGAATGCATTATCATTGTAACAACTGTTTCATTTTTAAAGTTATATTTTATGCCTGTTAAAATACCTTTGAAACATATTTTGTATTGATAAATAATCTGCTTTTTCTTTATTGTAAATTATTATAAGAAATTGAACCGTCTGAGCTAATTTTTATTTAATATATTTTATTTATATTTCCCAAAATATATTTGAATGGAAGTTGAAATATTTTCACAAGAACAAAAATGGTGTGTTTCTAGAATTTTTCTAGAACTATCTATTCCAATATGAAAATTCAATTATGAAACAAATTTAATCCAAACAAACTGTATAATATTTCATAGCAAATATTTCCTTTAAAATTTTTAATATTGCCTCTAAAAATTCTTTGAAAAGGGTTTTTGCTACACTTTTAAAATTTCAGGAATATTAATTCAATAAAGATACTTTGAATTATCTTTCAATACAATTTTTCTTTAATGAAAAATGTTTAATTCGTCAAAAAATTGATATACCATTCATTTGAATTTATTTATATGTTGTGTTATTTTTATTAAGAAAATATTAATACTTTTATAATAATAATAATAATAATAGCAATATTTTTCACTGAAAAAAAAAATCCTTTGTGAATTATATTCAAGTATGAAAACGTGTTTTGTGTAAAAGATAAAATTTCAATTTATTTGAAAATGTCATATGAACCAGAAAATATGTCTTTATATCCCAAAAGAAAATATTAAAAGTAAGCTCATTTTACAGGAAATGGAATAGAATTATGTTTCTTAAAAATTATCGATTTAATAATGGATTAGAAGATGAAATTTTGTGCATTTTCTCAATATATAACTTGAACTAGTTTCCATGTAAAAATACTCTAATGTAATCTAAAAGAAGAAAAAAAAAAATCTTTTAAGTTATGAAATAAATGCATCTTTGCACTTAATTTTTTTCTGCTGTTCTCGAGGCAGCCGAGTAAAATAATTTTTAATATCTAAGATTAGCTTTTAAAAGTACAGACAGAATTACAAATATAATTTTAGAAATAAAAATAAAAACTTTTGGAAATTTATTTATTTTAATTTTAAGATCTCTTTTTATCTGTGCCTCTTCGATTGAGATTCTTGGGGGTTTTATAGAAGGAAATGATACAAAGATTAAAACATGAAAACTTAATAATACTAATTAAATTTAATTGATTTTGTAGCATTTTTTTTTCACGAGAAGAGTTGTAGCATTTCGTTTTCGAGAGATTAATGTATATTCTTTAAAAAATACAAAATAACAACATATCACTCAGATTTGACAACAGATAAGCAGTGTTGTGGATATTTATATTGCATGCAATTAGTGTTTTGTATTAATGAGAACAACATGCCACACAAATCTGATAGCAGATAATCAGTGACTTGGAAAATGAGACCATATGAAATTAACAATTATCTGTTCAACCTTCAGAGGTCGAAACAGTTACAGATGAAATATGGACTACGGCAACGAATTGTTGCAGCGAGATTGATAATAGACCATGGGCTGAGGAAGTGTCTTCTCTAAGGAAAAGTGTGGGAAGCTGACCCCCCCCCTAATTTTCTTAAACGGAGGCTTTTAAGAAGAAAGAAGAAAAGGTTCTGCGACAAGTCGACAAGAAGTGTTGTCCGTTTCTTTGGCCAGAGTTTCCGCCTGGTTTCAAAGTGAGCCCTTTGTGGCTTCGTGTATTTCGCCATGAGATAATTAAGCTCTGCCACAGACCAGTCTATTTCAGATTCGTCGTGTAAACTCTGAAAATCTCTGTCCTTGGAGTGAACTGCACTTGTGAATCAAATTTAAATATAAAATGTTAATTTTTTTTTGTAAATAATAATTTGCATTAATCCGGAGTTCGGTATATGTATATATGTATAATGCTAGTAAATAAAAACTAAAGTGTTACCATGAAATTTAAAGTGGCTCTCTTCTTGAAGCCGTTATAGGCCTAATATAGACAGACACGTTGCAATTTTATTTTAGATATAATTAAATTGAAGTACGGTTTTATATTAAAAGCAAAGTGAAAGCAGATTTTAATATAAGACAAAACGAATTTGAATGACATAGCTTTAATAAGTTAAAATGACATCGAAATAGTTTGTTGTGTTGTTTTCAATTAAATAACTTATCAATAAAATATATTTCAAATTAAAAAACTGTTTTACAAAATAGTATGTTATTTTAATAGATACATGACTGTTACTCCAACTGTTTTGAATAAAAACACAATGGTATATCATATGCATTTTTAAGTATAATAGACGTGACACAAATCCATATATTTAGTCCTAATTAGCTAATTAGCTGTGACCTAATTAGCTTGTCAACAATGCTCTCGAATGAATTACTAACAACTAATCAAGCTAGTCCAACAATACACAGAAATTGAAATGAATATTAGTGGTGCAAAGTGAAATATTGAATATTCACGATTATCCACTAAAGCTTCCCTACCAGATTATGATCACCATCGGTTGAAATCGTTGCATCAGTATACTCTTTAGGTAATTGTCTTGACCCAATGCAGGTCAAAATTATGTGCAACCACTATTAAATCTAAGGTGAGATTCAGGGGTGAATAGTAGCATGGGTAATGGAATTTAATAGCTGTGTTGTCAGTATTTAATGAGCCTTCAATGCTTCATTTGAGAATCTGTCTTACAGCCGATATTAGCAGAGGGGATTTCCCACAATGTCGCTTAACACCTGAGGTATGCCTACATATGTTTATCCTAAACACTGAAATATTCAATCATTATATGTATGTACAACTGGATCAAATATGTATAAATCAATCAAAATATGTACAATTGGATTTTAAATACGAGCAATCCCCTTGTACTACTGCATTTCTACAAAATAATACGAGATTTAAAATTTTTTTTTTTTTATAAAAGTCATTTTTATACCATCGTATCGATTTAATGAATATCGAAATCAGGGATAGTCCTTCAGTAATTTATATTTTTACATATAAGGGGAATAAATGACAAAAGCTTTTAGGAAGAATTATTAATTTAAAAATACAATTTATATTAAAAAATTATCTAATGCATTTTTAAATATTACACGTGTAACTTTTATTTCCAATTAGTAGATATGATAGACAGATACCTTTTTCTTAGATTTAACAATGAAAAGTATCGACAAAGAGTGGGAAGTAATTCAGAAGATATATGCTGAAAATAATAATAACATTAAACTCAAAATTCCATTATTCGAAAAATGGAAAGCCTAACATAATTTTAACATAAGCCTAACGTAATTTAATTTCAATTCCTTCTATTAGCTCCCACTCACCCTATATATGTCTTGTTCAGATTTTCAATCGTTAATAAAATACTTCTTATTCATCCACACAAGTTCCAATATATTTTTTGAACTTGTAGTGGATTGCACTGGATGTTAATACATTTTTTTCATATATTAAATCATTAATTAAATTTAATTAATTAATTTTAGTTTTTTTAGATTTAAGTTGCATATATCTACCAATAGATGGCGTCAGATAAACTTAAAAGAATGAATGAAAATTATTTATAAAGGACTTTCTGCAATATAGTGAAAAAAAAGTAGGAATTGACTTTAATTTTTTTTTTTTTTTTATATTACTTGTTTTTTATGCATATCGCTCACATTGCTACCAAATGTGAGCGATACTTAGCAAAAATTTTAAAATATATAATCTCCCAGTTGTACATATATTTATTAAAGAATTTTAATATCAGCAGGGAAAATTGTTTTAATATAGCAACAAAATTATTAAATACTTTTAAAATCATGGAGTTAAAAATAAACAGATACACGATATTAAAAATCTAGAAAAAGATGCTCTAAATGCTTTTTTACGAAATGCCTCTCAGTTTCTTTCGCCAGAACGTCAATATAAGGTATTTCTTTGTGCAACACTCTGTGTGATAGTAAATATGGCTTGATTCGTTGCCAGGGGTAACGTAGGAAGCTTGAGTTTAATATTCATTATTAATTCTAAGAAAGCACAGAGACTCACGAGGGTATTAACATTTCATTCTTCAAGGCTTTTTGGCAAATGTGACTTTCAAACACAACTTTAAACTTTGAATCAGGGGATGCGTGTAAAGAACTGGGCGATTCTTAACTTGGACACTACTTGGGTTCCTGATTCCCCTAAGAAAAACTGCCGTCCCAAGTTTTAGACTGTTAACAAATTAGTGGAACAAATACACAATGGGCATGAACGAATCATCTATGAACAAATCATGAATTGTCTGAGCATTGCCGTTTCCTGGGATTATATTATTGGGGGGAGGGGGGCTCTCGTCAGCCTGTGACAACTGAACATTTAGGTGCATGCTCTGCACTAAGTGATTTTAATTATATTATTGAAAATATTGGAAAGTTCATTTACTGATGGCAAACATGTTAATCTGTATGTCGCATTTGTTAAATGAAAGTTAAATAAAAATAAATATTCATAAAATTATTATGATGATTAATTGAACTAGTACTTCCAAACTTTGCATCAACTTTGTTATTCTCAGGTTACTCTGATTTACATAAATTATTTTTAGCTGTAACCAAATGCAGATATTTATTAAAATATCCAAAGTTATTGAATTGCACTTGGAGAAGTACTGGTTTTTTTTTATATACAAAGCTGTAATGGAAATAAAATTTTCTGTTTTTCTAATTTTCTATCACTGATGCATGAGTGGGGCTTGTTAATATTTAATAAATATGAGTTTTTGAATATTTGTACATATATTTCAAACTCTGATTTTTAAGATGTTAAGTATATTATTAATTATGAAAAGTACAGTGTTAAAATATAGTAATGGGCCAATATTACAGCGTTTGTAAGAAAGCTAAGATTCGAATCAGTTATGTCCATTACCGTCAGAAATGAAGAGCCTCAATACCAATTTAGGCAGCGTATGTCAATGCCTCGCAAAGACATTCAGATTTAATGGTGGGAATTCTCAGTTTTTTTCCTCATCCGACATCCAATTACAGACAGTTGCTTCTAAATGTCCTGAATTCATCGCTCATTCGTGGAATACGAATAAGTGGAACATAGAGCTTACCAATGTACAGCAGAAAAATAATAATAGTTGGAATTAGCAATCAAGACATAGAAGTAATAGTTATAATTATCACCAATACGAAAAATGTAATACGAATGTTTCTAAAGCAATAATGAGATTAAAATTTTTAATCTGAAACAAAATATCCATGTAAAAATGTTTCCACTGATATGTGAAATCTTCTAGTTCTTGTTCACAGCCGTTTAAAAGTATTAACAATACATAAATATTTATTTATTATGGTTTGGAAATAAGAATAATAATAAAAAAAAAAAGTATATACACCAATAAAAAGAAATTAAACGGTATAAATATATTTTAAGATTAAAAAAAAAAATACAATACAATACAATATAAATAAAAAGGTACGAAAATGACAACAACAATAATAAAAATAATAAACTCACATTTCTGAGTAAAATCCCAGATCAACCATTAAAATTAGGCTAATACCCAAAACTAACTATTGGCCATCAGAAACCAGATGTTTTGTGGCACAAGAATTTCAATGGAGGGATTGCTAAGAGTTGACATTTTATTCCTTCGGTTCTGTTAATCATTCGATATGAAGCAAATATGTTGGATTGAAATTTATGGAGATAAGCAAAAATATATACTAACACGTTTTATATTAAAACGCTTAAATATATACTGATACGTTTTACATTACACGTTTAAATATATGCTAATACGTTTTATATTATACGTATACGTTTAAATATGTACCGATACGTTTTATATGTTAAAATACCAAGGATACATACAGTAAAGTACATTTTTAACATAAAATATGTTTCACAGAGTAATTAAGAGGTTAAACTATGCATAAAAGGGAAACGAAGCGCACAAAGATTAGGCCATAAGAGTACTTTTAGAGATTTTTGATATTCTATTTCATCATTTTAGTACGTGTTAAAAATTCGAAGGTACTTTCTTGACAGCCCTATATTTGAAGAATGAAAAAACGAATAGGACAAATTGAATTTAAATTGAAAACAAATTGGCAATTTAAAATTATTGCTTTATTGCTTATTCAGAAAAATCGCTTAGAAAAGACTCTAGTTTTCTTTTTAAAATAATTTTCTCTAATTATGATTATTAACAGATTGGTTAAATAAGTAATTAAAATAAAAATTTTCACTGAAAATTATATTCGCAAGAATCTATACAAAACCTCTTATAGATAAAACATCTTAACCTTTTATCTGGCAATTTATTATAGGAATTATTTATTTTATATAATTTATAGTAGGCTAAGGATAAAAAGAAAGATAAATATTTGCAATGGAAAAAAAAAATATATATTACACTCAGTAATTTGCCTTTTAAAAATAATTTAATAGTTTTCATAATATTGACAAAGTTATTTCATTTATGTAAAGTATATCAAAATAAATAAACAAATTATGTCTGATAATTTTTTCTATATTTTATTTTTAGCTTCCATACTTTAAAGTCTCAAATCAGTATCTTTAAATCTTTTCACTCCCTATTCTTCCTAACCACTTCAAAACACATAAAAATAACTGGAGGAAGCTACCAACCCCAACCTAAAGAGAATCCATGATTCATTGCTTCAAGCCACGTCTTGAATAAGTAGAAGTAACTTTAAACTTACTGCACTGAAATTTATTTCACTCGCTCCGCACATTACCCCCACTCTGAGAACACAAACCTCCCTTATTATGAAATCAATACCACAAGAGGTGAGCCAAGCTTGGGGAACGTGATTGGGTGGTTAACAAACGTAGGGCAGCCCCACTGTGTTTGGTGGATGAATATTTGGTTAAGCATTCCTGCCTAATTCATGCAGCCACCGAGCAAACCTACTACTGTAATGAGATGAAAGGTCCCTTTTGTCCTTTTGTATTCTGAGTGCTCCAGTGATAGTAACGTGGTAAATGAAAGTGATGCAAAATGCATAATGGTAACAGTGCTTCACATTTAAAACAGTTTTTGCATGCGTATAATTGATGTCGTTAAATTGCTGAAAAATTTTCATTTTAAGAGATATAGTTGTTTATTTTTTTTTTATTTACGAATTATTCCTAATTAGTTATCCTTTTTAAATAAAATAAATTTTATTCGTTTGGAATTGAGGATAAAAAAAATTTGCTGCGTGTACAATTTCGCCAATTTATTAATTTATTTCAATCGTTAATTAGAAATGTGAGTAGTGTCCCCAGTGATGATAGTGGTAAATGAAAAGTAATGCAAAATGTGTAACGGTAAAAGTGCTTTACATTTAGGAATTTAAACAATTTTTATGCGTATAATTGATGTTGTTAAACTGCTGAAAATTTTTTCATTTTTAAGGAAGATAGCTGTTTATTTTTTTTATTTTGCGAATATTCCTAATTAGTTATCCTTTTTAAATAAAATAAATTTTGTTCTCGCCAAACGTTTGGAATTGGGTGTAAAAATATTGACTTGATCTTTTATCTGCCAAATTATTATAGAAATTATTTATTTCATATAATTTATGGTAGGCTGAATGTAAAGAAAGATAAATATTTTCATAGTGCCGCAATGGGTGAAATATATTAGAGATGCATTTTTAAAATAATTTTTATTGTTTAATAATTTCTCTTGATATTGACAAAGTTATTTCGTTATGTAAATATATCACAATAAATAAATAAATCCTCTCTGACAATTTTTTCTACATTTTGTTATTAGTTTCCATACATGCATTAGCATGGTTCCAAATCCGGTATCTTTAAATCTTTTCACCCTTATTCTTCCTAACCACTTCAAAACACATAAAAATAACTGCAGGAAACTACCACCCCAACCTAAAGAGAATCCATGATTCATTGCTTCGAAGCCACGTCTTGAATAAGTAGAAGTAACTTTAAACTTACTGCACCGAAATTTATTTCACTCACTCCGCACATAACCCCCACTCTGGGAACACAACCTCCCTTATTATGAAATCAATACCACAAGAGGTGAGCCAAGCTTGGAGAACGTGATTGGGTGGTTAACAAACGTAGGGCCTTCCTCTGTGTTTGGTGGATGAATATTTGGTTAAGTATTCCTACGTAATTCATGCAGCCTAAGAGCAAACCTTCTACTGTAATGAGATGAAAGGTCCCTTTTGTCCTTTTGTATTCTGAGTGCTCCAGTGATAGTAACGTGGTAAATGAAGGTGATGCAAAATGTGTAATGGTAAAAGTGCTTTACGTTTTCAGTTTTTGCATGCGCATAATTGATGTCGTTAAATAGCTGAATATTTTCCATTTATAAGGCAAATCGTTGCTTATTTTTAGTTACGATTATTCCTAATTAGTTTTCTTTTTTTTTTTTTTTGTACTCGCCAAATATTTGGAATTGGGAGTAAAAATTTTTTTGCGTGAACAATTTATTAATTTATTTCGCCCATTTATTAATTTATTGCAAGTGCCAATTAGGAAATGTAACTAACAAAGCTATATAATGGTATCTGTTCATCTCATGAGATTGGAAAGTGATAGAGCTGCTTTGAAGGTTTTCAATGTAACCCCATTTGGGCAACGACCAAGGGGGAAGACCGAAAAAGAGATGGGTCGACTGTTTAGACTCTGATTTTATTGTTATTAAGATAAAAAACTGGAGTCCACGGCCAAGTGGGGAATATCCTGGCTTGATTTTTAAAGAAGGTCAAAGGGCCACAAGGGCTGTCGAGCCAGTTATGATAATATAGTGAGAGTATTCATGCTAAATGATTTCACATAAATAGTGCTCCAGTGATAGTAACGTGGTAAATGAAAGTGATGCAAAATGTGCACTGGTAAAAGTGCTTTACAATTAGGAATTTAAACAGTTTTTGCATGCGTATAATTGATGTTGATAAATTGTTGAAAAATTTTAAGTTTTAAGGAAGATGGTTGGGGTTTTTTTTTTTTTTGCGAATATATCTAATTAGTTATCTTTTTTTAAATAAAATGATTTTTATTCTCCATAAACGTTTGGAATTGGTAGTAAAAAACTTTTGTGCGTATGTTTTTGTCTAATTATTAATTTATTGCAAACGTTAATTAGGAAATATAATTAATAACACCGTATAATATGTATTCATACTAAATGGTAGCACTATAATAGTTAATTAATTATACCTAATTAGGCAGCCTTTTAAAATGAAATTCATTTAACATAAATATTTGGAAATATGAATTCCAAAATACTCTTATGGAATATTCATTCTAAGTTTTCTATTTTCATGTTTATGAATTCAAACATGAGTTTTTGCATATTAAATTATACTTATAATTAATAAAAAAAAAATTCACGCATTGTAAATTAGTAAACTTTCTATTTGCATTTTCCTTCTTAGCAAACTATAAGAGATAAATGTCTTGAATAGCAACTGAATTTCATTTGCATCATATGTATATTCATTTAACTGAACGTTAATAGTTAAGTTTTTAATGAGGAGGAGTCAGCTTCGTTTGATTTTCTTTCTTTTCCATTATATATATTTCATATATATACATTTCCTTATATTCCTTATATACATTCATATATATATAAATTCTAGTAAACATTTTATTAGAACTCTATTAAAAATTATTTAATACTTATTTTTTAGAAATTTAATTCATATTCATTATTTTGAAAATAATTTCTTACTAAAGGTGAATTTTTTTTTTTTGTAATAATTTCTTACTAAAGGTGAATGTGTGGTGAATTTGTTTGGTTGTATCAAATAAATTTCAATCAATTTTAAATTTTGAAAGTTTTAAAAGTATTTATGCAGCTATTAGTTATCCATTAATTACTGTATAAACGAAAAATAGAGGATTTGAAATTTTTTTTTATTGAATTGAAATTTAAAAAAAAGTAATTATAGTTCATGTATTATGGTATTACTCATCTTTAACAACATATATATCATCCTTTATTAAAATTTCGTCTAAGAAATTTTTAAAAGAACTCCATTTTGTGTGATTCTCCCTGAATGTACAGATTTCCGACGCCTAAAAGTGGTATCTTGACGCCTTCTTTGGCATTTAGTCGTTGCGCTATGTACGTATGCAGCTCGCACAAAGTCAAAATTACTTTGTTTCTTTCAATATGAGAATGCTGGGCGATGAAACTGGGATTGAGTATTTTTTTCTGGTAATGTAACTAATAAAAGAATGAAAACAGACATTAGTAACAGTTTCTATAAATTTAAGAACAAAATTTAATCTAAATTTCAAAATTCGAAAACAACCACATCGTAAAAAAAAAGTACAAAAAATAGTTTTATTGGCATAAACAATGTTGAATAACTAAAAACATTTTGCCATTATCTGGTAAAGTATTATAACCAAAAAAAAAGGTTGTTAAAAGAGTAAAATATTTTATAATACACTCATGTCCATAAATTAAGGATAATGAAGTTCAGGCAAAGAAAAGAGACAGAAGCAAAACAAATTTGACTTATTTGTGAAGTCTATTTAATAAACCAAAGGTAAAGAGCAAAAAAAGATGCTATATGTTTGACATAATTAATAAAAATTGCGATTTTTTACTCCTGGAAACAAATTTCAAAAAAGAACCTATTTACAAAAAACAGTTTAACATGGTTAGTATGATGGTTAATATGGAGTATGTCTCCCGGACGATGCAATACAGGTCTTACAACGCCTAGGCATGCTGGTATCAAATTATCAATCTGATCTTGGGGAATATTGCACCACTCATCAAGCAATGCCCTCCCGAAGTTCCGGTTGACAGGTGGGAGGGTTGACGGGCTGCTATTCGTCGGCAAAAGCATATCCCACACATGCTCTATTGGATTCAAGTCCGGTGAGTATGCTGGCCAATCCATACGGTGATATCCTCAATTGAAGGCATTCGCCTACAATGTTTGCACGGTGAGAACGGGCGTTGTCACCCATAAACAGAAATTCAGCACCCATGGCGCCCCGAAACAAACGTACATGTTGTTCCAGAATGACATCTCGATAGATGTGGCCTGTCATCGTTACACTCCGAACATGCAGGTCAGTTCTGGACCAAGAATAATTCCTCCCCAAACGAGCCATCCTGCACCACCGTAACGGTGTCGTTCAATGGTGTTCTCTGGGTGGTAACGGGTACCTGGAGCTCTCCATATGAAAGTCCGGCGAGAATCAGACTGCAAACAAAACCTGGACTCGTCGGAAAACATCACACCAACCACTGTTGCGGTGCACAATGCATGCTCTCTACTCCAGGTTAATCGCAGGCGACAGTGAGTTGCAGTAAGTGGAACACATCTGACAGGCCTACGAGCATATAAACCAATGTGCCCTAAGCGTCTGTACACGGTCTGTCTTGAAACTGTCGTACCGGTAGCTGAAGAGAGCTGATGAAACAGGTCTGATGCTGTGCTCTGTCTGTTTCTTTTGGCAGTAACTGCTAAATACCGGTCCTCATTCGGCGTTGTAACTCGGGGTGACCTGTGGTGTAACATCTACTCACATTACCATCATCTTGGAATCGTTGCCAAAGCCTGGAGATGATACTCTGGGCGATTCGAAGTTCCTCGGATACTTCCAGCTGGGTACGTCTACATTCCAGTCGTCCGATAATTCTACCACGTAAAAAATCATCCAAATGCTTCTTTTTGTGCCATAACTATGCGGTTATTGCACTGAAAGGCTTTTAAAAAGCGCTTGCGAACAATTTTACTTCTTTGCCACCATTCCTTATATACCCCTCTCTTACACTCGTCATTGTGACGTACTATCCGTGCCATCTGGTGGTTTCCTGTAATTTGCATATTCTTCTTCAAGATATGTGTGATAATTGTACAGGTGAAATTTTTTATTTTAGAGTTCAATTTCTATGTGATTCTGAATTATCCTTAATTTATGGACATGAGTGTAGCATCAATTGCTATTTTTTTTTTTTTTTAAATTTTTGTTTATTCCAATTTTTGTTAACTGATTTCAAATATGTCCATGCTTTCTTAATCATAATAAATAAATAAATAAATAAAAAAAATGAAAAATTCAGTTTAGAATTTTTTTAATTTATTAGTATTATTTTTGAAAATCATACTTAAATATTATATTTCTAACGATATATTTTCATCATATTATAGAAAAAAGAATAATAATAAATAATAATTTTATAGTATATTAGGTTATATTAGATAATGCTAATTTGCAAAATATTATTTGGTTGACGTAAAGGTGTCGAATTTGATCTGACTTTTATTTAACTCACAGGGAAAATTTCTCATTAGGATTTGTTAACAAATGATTAATAATGATAATAAATAAATAAATAAATAAAAGCCATATTTTTAAAAATCTCTTTTTATTCATGTTAATTATTATTTGAAATGTATAATTAAAAATTTTACATTTAACAATAAATTTTCATGGTATAATAGTATATAAAAGATAATTTTTCATTCTACTACCAGTGTCTTTTCATTGAGCATAGAAAAAAAAAATAAAAAAGAAAAAAAAAACAATAAAAAAAAAAATAAGATTATGGCATATTAAGTTATATTAGTTAATAATGATGCACAATATTTTATTTTATTGACTTATGAATTTGATCTGATTTTTTTTTTTGTCTTTAATTTTAATGTTTTTGTTTATAATAATAGAAATTTCAACATTAATAAATAGAGTACTGTAATGAAAACTATCAAAGAGTTTTTGTTAATAGATATCCCGGATTCTTTCTTTCCAGATCGTTATGAACCAACCAAAAGAAATTGCATTACAGTTCTATTGTGACACAATTCATTACAGATAAAACAATTTCTATAAGGATTCAAATAAGAACTTATTATTAAAAATAAATTAATTGAATAACTAAAGTAAAGCTTTATTATCATTGAGAATATACTGATGCGTGGAAATCTCTTCAAAGAAACCCTTGACCCACTCTGGGCTGTCATGTTATTAATGATGATTAGGATTTATTGAAAATTTCTGCTGAGGATATTTCTATACTGAGGTTTTTTTGCACAATTGCACATGGTTTAACAAAACAAAATCAATATCTGTCCCATAAAATCAAATAAATACCATCTGTTGAAGCAATGGATCTTAATTACAGTTCCTTTGTTGCATATATTACACTAGCCAAATTATGTGATATTTTTAGTGTCCCATCTGAATATAAGTGATACGATATGGATAAAAGTGACGACAAAATTTTATAATTAGAAAATTCAGAAAAAAAGTGTTTTTCAAAAAGATTTATTGAAATGTCAGGTTTTAAAGCTGCCTATATGCTTTTCCGTCGGGTTCTAATGTATATTGTGGTTAAATTTGGGTTATCTAAAGGGTTCTATTGGGTTGGAAATACAAAAGTTTTTATAGGGGCATAGGATGGTTCATCTAGCTCGCAGCTACCCTTACTGAACCATGTATATTTTCAATTTTTAGTAAAAAAAAATATTACTATTATAGTTCTGAAACATAACTATAGTAGAAAATAAGATGTATTATATAGAATTAAGATTTGCAATTAAAGGACCTTTAGCAGATTTTTTTTACATAAGCCTTTTGGTTATTTTTATATAAAATAATCTAATTAATTTTAATCTAACGATCTAATTAATTTATCTCATTACTTTCGTAGTGAATCCTGGCCCATTTCAGTCGAAAATGGTAGCCAGGCTATGGGAGATCTGAAACACGGGTTTCTGATTTATGATGTATTTCACAGGATGATGAGATACAGGTATCTTTTGACGATGGAGTCAAAAGTACCTATACATGGCAATGATACATTCTAAAAAAAAAGAAATATATCATTTATAAATGCAGCCTTTTACGAGCTACATTATGTTCATTGAAAATATAAACACTAAATTTAGTTGAAATTTTGAATTTTTTTTTTTTTTTTTTATTTAGTAGAAATTTTCACATTTTTTTTTATTTATATTGCCGGACTCGTGGTCCAGTGACAACTAGCATATAAGAAATTTAGGTTCGAATCCGCTTTGACATTGGTCACCGCTTTCAAATGCGAGGAAAAGTGGTCATAAAAGTGCAATCAGGCTTTTACAACCCGATTTTCTTCAATACGCCTTGCAAATGCAGGGAACTTACCCTAAATTACTCTAGAGAAGGTGTTCCTTTTTTCATCATTAATCGTCGATTTACTATCATGTATATCCGTAGGCATACTAATGTGCCCAAAAAAGTAAAACCAAATTTTTTTTTTTTTCAAAACCTCTTAAGTTATTCTTCCAAATTAATTTCATCGCCTTCAAAGTAACCCCCCAAACTCAATGTATTCATGCCAATTTTTGTCCAATCCTCAATGCATGATAAAAAGTCATCGGCAGGGACGGTCTTCAAAGTGCGCGGCGATTTACGTTGAATCTCTTCAATCGACTTAAAACGCTGTCCCCGGAATGGTCTTTTGAGTTTAGCGACTAGCCAGAAGTTGCACAATGGAATACGGTGGTTGTGGAATGATATGAGTTTCAATTTTGGAGAAAAGTCACGAAGAATCAATGCAGTGTGAGCTGGCGCATTCAGTTGTTTTCGGTGCCAATCGAGATTTGACATGTTTGAGGCCCAAAACATTTTTTAATAAATTTTGAATATCCAACATCATCAGCAAGGTCTCTAATAGTAAATCGACGGTTTGCAAGAACCAAATCTTTAATTTTTCAGGCGTGAGCTTCGTCGGTTGAGGTTGATGGTCGACCAGTGGGCTTCGTCTTCAACGTGTTCTCTGCCTTCTTTGAACTGTTTATACCACTTCTAAACATTTCTTTTCAATATAGGAATGCTCACCGAATGCAGTCTGCAACATTCTATGCGTTCCCGCCAACAAAATGTAATGCAAGTTCTTCGCTCAGTGAATTCAGACATTTCAAAAATCGCCGGAATCAGTTTTAACGTCTCACAAAGTAACTCAAACACTAATGAATATTTTGACGTCATATTTCACACAGATGTCAAGGAGAGTACCAACAAACTCAAAAGAAAAAAAAAATTGAAATCTCATAAACTCCGGGAATTTTAAATTGAAAATTGATCTTACTTTTGGACACAGTAGTATATCTGTTGGCGTATATTAAGGAAATACAAAATCAACCAATGTCAAAAAAGGGGGAAGTTACATTAAAATAACTTGCACATTTTGTTCCCCAGTAATATAAACATTCACTAAATAAAACTTGTAATTTTATTTTTGCATCTTGGTATTGGTATTAATATTACTAAAATCAATCATTGGTAAGAACTAAATAGTATAAATTTTTAATCGAATTTTAATTCGAGCTGTAATTTTTTCATTTATTTTTTATTCGTGTATATTTATTAGACTACGCTTATCAATTAAATTTTCATTTTCATCTTCTAAATTTTAGTAAATAATAATAATAAGAAGAATAAAAATGTTAGATTAAGTAATGTGACAGACTAAATATTCTCAACATATATTTTCATATCCAATATATTTTCTTTTTAAAAATTTGATTAAAGAAATTCAGAATTAATTCATTTTTAAAGCAAGTACATGTCATTTTACACAAACATTAAATAATGCATGAGTTTCAATATGTTAAGTTTAAATTTGCACAAAAGACAAAAAATTCTTTAAAACGTTAAAATTTTTATTTTAATTTAATCAATTAACAACTTGATACCAAACATTAAGATACGTTTTAAGCAATCATTATAATAATAAGGACATTTTTTCACAAAATTTGACTCTTTAAATTTAAGACAAATTTGTTCATTTATTATATAATATTTTGATCAGCATTACTTCATTTAAATCAATTAAGTCATGAAAACAAATCTAAATATCATTTTTAGTATAAAGTTAATATTTTATTTTTCTAACGCCAAGGGGCATTATTTTGTCTCAGATATAGCCCAGTTTTGCAATATTTAGCTTTACTTAATTACTTATATTGAATATTATCTTGCTTATAGCTTGTATTCCATTAGAATATATCATAAATGCATTTTACGAGTTTATTTCATTGATTAATTTATAAAATAGGTGAATTTATTTCACTAGATAATTAATGCTGAAACTTACGTTACATTGAAGCATATGAATTTTTATGAATTCTCCAACGCCAGCAATGATTTTAACAGCTTCTGTAAAATTATATATATACTTTTATATTTCATATAAATTTATCAAATTTTGTAAAAATATGTGAAACAACATTATAAGACATATTTTTTTATTCCTGTTTTGCTGTCATAAAATATATTGTAGCTCCTAATAATATAAAATTATTCCTAACTTTTATTGTACAATTATTTAAGACGAAAACTCATGCATTCAAAACATCCCATATATATATATATATATATATATATATACAAATAATACTAAGAAATAATAATACAAAGAAATAATCTTAAAAATTCTTAGGTTAAAGAATCTAAATTACATATCATTAAAAGTATATTGCATATATTTTTAACCAAACCATTCTATTAAATTGATATACTTCAAAAGCCACTGAATTTTATTAAATAGATCAGTGAATCAGATCCCCAGTGAACAGATGATTTCCATTCGAGTAAGAAATGTATATGATAAACTAATTGAGAAAGCTACTTTAAAATTGATTTACATGATACACAAGTTAAAAAAAAAAAGAATAAGAGATATTCTGAAAATGTCTAATCTTATTCAATAAAATTGCTTTTCTGATATTTCTAAGAGATAAAGAGTTTTCATACTGAATGAAAACAACTTTCAAAATTTCTTTTTAACAAAACAATAATTGTTTTTAAACTTATTTTATTCAAATATATTTAGATTATACTTAGATATTATTTGAATTTAATACAACTAGAAATAATGAAATGGACTTTTTTCACAGATAATCTGGAAAATAAAATAAATCAATTTTTTTAATCTTTTATATTCAATAGAACTAAAAAAATTAAAAATTGGAAACGGGGTGATGATCTTAGTAAAAAAAATAAAGGTTTATGATTTTTTATGTTAATGTTCCACCAAATATTTTTATTAAAAAAATGTTAAATTGATTGGTTTTGAAACTGAAGAATTCCAGACAAAATACTTTTACAAATATGCTCTAAACTTTCTAAAATTCAGCACTTTCTCAACATCATTTCAAAGTAAAATTAATTATATCTCAGTTCTATACCCTAACAGGAACTATTTGATAAATTAAGCAATAATGCTGAACTGTCTTTCTTGGAAATAGAAAAATCCAAAATTAAACAGATGTTTCTTTGATAGGAATTCTTGGAACTGTATAGTTCTATTATCTATTACTCTACTACAATACTTTAGAAATTATTGAAAAAGTTTTAAGTTTTGTTCTTTTCCTGGTGGGTTTTCTGAAACTTTTTTTACAACACAATTTATTTACTTCTTAATTTATTTTAATAATTAATTTTATATATATCAATAGCATATTTAACAATAGCCTTATATAACAATAATAAGAAATATCCGGTTTGTTAAATAAAATATATACTAAATATCGATTACTTTTAATGAAATAAAATACCAATCGCAATTTCAAAATTGAAACTAAATTAAAAATTGAAAAAATATTTTTAATAATTCCAATGACAAAAAAAATAAGTATAAGCCTTATAGTTAATTTTATTCTAATGCAGCTGGCAATACAAAGACAGTTAAACTTTTTATGCTATAAGCAAGGGCTGCACCTCTTTTACTCATTTAACACTACAGGGGGACACGTGTAGCTTGAAAATATGCTACGGACGTGAGTAACACTACCCCGGTATAATAGGTCTACGATCCTATCAGACCGTGACATACAGTTTAAAGCGGATTCCGGACCACTACAAACATCCATGGTACCTCCGGGACTCGAACCCAAAACCTGTGTTATTAGCCATATAGCAAATAACTATTTTTCATCTTTTCGAGAAAGTAAAATATTTGTGGGTAATACCATCATTAAATTGCTTCTTGATTTTACTTCGCCTTTCCTACTTTAATTTTATAAAAATGTAATTAATTATTTCATTAATTTCTATTTAATCATATTCTATTATATTCTTTTGTTTTGAAAATATTTTTGCTAAAATTGCACATCAAATTAATTTTAATTAAAGATAATTTTATCAATTATGTATTGTGACTGTTATAAAATAATTTATAATATGATTGCTATAAAAATAAACGTTTGTAGCCATTGATATTTACATTTATATTTTTAATGTATTATAACAATATTATGAATTTTTATATCTATTTAAAACACTGTGGAACTATCATAAAATTACAGTTTACATTTATTTAAAAATAAAATAATTATAATTTTTTTCATGAATTTTAGCTAAAAGGAAAAAAAATAAAAATAAGGAATTCAAAGAGAGAGGGGAGAGAGAGAGAGGAAAAAAAAATTCAGGATTGAATTATTGTAATTTTTAAAATTTAGGAAAGCATCCTCTGATAAATTTATTGCTTTATATAAAGATAGAATGTTATGCTACTTTTTTTCTCATTGAAGAAAATCTAACATTTTTAGTTTTCCTTCATGAAAATAAAGGTATTTTAGATTTTTATAAGAAAGTAAAATATGACTTTTATTTTTGAAGCTTTCATAATCAATTTATAACAACACTTTATTTTTCATGTTTCATTTATATTTTAATTTAATTTGCATTTTTATATATAGAAATTATATATATATATGCAATATATTTTTATGTAGAAGTATGCACGAATTAAATACATTAATTTTTTTTACCACGCTTTAATTATGGCTAATAGGATTTGTTACATATACCTTAAAAAACACTTGGTTCGCATTAGATAGTAAGCAATCGCCAAATGTCATAGGTATCGCCAAATAAGCTCTGTTTCAACGATTGAAATCTCCCCATTATTATATTAATTTTTTTATATGCAACAGCAAAATGATATTAAGAAAACACCGAGCGTCATCTGATGGTGTGCACAACAAAAATGAAGAGCAGTGACGTAATTTCCAATTCGTAGTTATTTTTTAATGATAAAAATATAACTGGCGCCATCTGGCGAGAGTACTAGTTATTTAGTTAAAAATAAATAAATTTTTTTCGTAATTCATAGTTACGCACAAAATTAAATAATATTAATAATAAATTTCAAGGGGAAAAAGTGAACTTCTAAGTGTTATATTTTTTAAGTTTTTAGGAAATATTGACAAACAAATAAATCAATTACTTAATTTATAAAGCGATACGTGCATTGATTAGGCATGATTTGTAATTTATCAACGTTATTACTTGAATGCCATTAATGCTGGAGTATAAAATACTATTCAATGTTCGAGTATTTAATTAATGCTTTTAGATATCAAGTACAAAATGAAAAATAAAAATTTTCCAATTCTGAAACAACAATATATTTCAATCTAGATGTTTATTTGTTTCTTCTAAAGAGAAATAGGACTATGATCAAAGAGTAACCTTTAAAGAAATTATATATATATATACATAAAATTTATTTTCTTCAACAATCGGTATGCTTTCGGGTTGTGTTTCTTAGAAATTACAAATCGTGAGAAATCAATTAGCATACAATAAAACGGCAGAAAAACAAAACAGCAAATTTAAGAAAGCAAATTGAAACCAAAAGAAATTTTAAATTAAAACTTGCAGAGATTCAGATCTTTTTCAAAAATTAAAATATATCTGAACTATGAGGATCGAACAACGTCTGCACGAGTTCTCAAGAAGAAGCCACATCACATTTTTGGCTTGATTATGCCGAGACAAACAGATCTGTTATTGAAAAGACTTCTATACGTATAAAATATCAAACATCATTCAAATAATAAAACTCTAAACATTTTTTTCTTCTATTCTTGTGGTTTGGTTTAAAAACGAATAGGATATGAAGATCTATTGTTGTAATGATTTTGATTTGTGTATTTTAGGGCATCAGAAATTGCAAAACTGTCTGGAGAAATGGATATTAAAAATTATAGATAGTCAAAGATAATTGAATGGCTAGTACACATAGAAAGAATGGACGACAGCAGAGGAACAAAGAACATTTTCAAACAGAAGTGCCAGAACCAAAGAAAAAATGGAAGGCCAAAAACGAAATGTATTGATGAAGTGGAAAAAGATCTGAAGAACCTAAAGATCACAAATTGAAAAGCCAAATCTCGAGACAGACGACTTTGGAGTGGTATTGTTAGGGAAGCCATGGTCCAACATGGACTGTTAGTACAGGGAATTAGTTAGCTAGTTAGTTTTTCAGTATTTTTTTCAAAGCTCATTTGTACTTCTTGCATCAATTTTTTATGGCTTTTTAAAATTTTTTTTTTTTTCTGATTTTTAATAAGCTTCTATATATATTTTCCATTCTCAAACCTTTTTGATTTTCAAACAAAGTAGTTGTCAGTTCAGTTTTTAGATTAATTAGGTTTGACGGTTTTACAAAATTTGGCGTTGATTTCTTTTGCGAAAAATTTTCTTCCCGTTTTAATTAGCGTTAGTTAATTAGTGTTCAGGTAATAAAGTTATAGCAATCAGTTGGTTCCCTTTTGTTGATATTAATTGAATTTTGATGAAACATTGCTGTGAGATATCAAATTTAATCTGGAGCTTTAAAAAATATCATTCTCTAAATAATCCTTAAGAAAATATTTGCTATTTATGAGCTGACAAAGATAGAAACATCAAAAAGATCAAAAAGAGTAAATAGTCATATTAACTCTTCTGGGTTTTGTCCACTAAAATATGTCTTAATTATAATCACGATGTTTAACTACATGATAAAACATTTTTCGATAGCATTACCTTTAATTTTCATATTTATTTTGTAAATAAATGCACAAAGAGTTTAATATGTGAGGCCAAACAAATTTCACCAAAAAAAAATCATTAATTCTAATTTTAAATATGCCATCATTCGTGATAAATGTAATGCAAAATTATCAAAGTTGAAGGAGCTCTGCACTTTAGAGTTCTGCTTGTTTATTTGGCGATTATTTCCCCTTACGTCTTTCAAAAGTCCACTTCTTGTTTAGAATGGCCACTAAAATGGCCATTAAAAATGATTATCCTGTCTTGGCAATTCCATTTGGCGCGAAAAGAATTTTCTCAGAATCGGAACCTTAACGTACAAATCGCAGGATTTGATATGACATAAATTAACAAATTTGAATTGTTACTTGCCAAATTGTTTGAAATTGATGTTTTTGTCGGTAAGTGTGGTAATGTCTAAATATCACGAAGTTATAAGATGAACTTACAATCATTCCTACATAACAGATGACTATAATTGAATGCTAAATTTAATGACTTTCAATGAGTTAATTTACAATAAAACAAAATTTCAGTCAAAAGTCAGAAAGCAATTTTTCTTTTGTTGGATTTCAAAATATGACAGAATTTTAAACTTAGCTTACTATATTTATAATAAATTTTAAAATAACATTTAAAAATTCAGTAAAATAATTATATAGAATCTATATCAAAATGAACACGTTTCATTCACAGTACTTTAAATTTAATTTTAAAAATTTCAATTTGATTAAAAATAACGTTTACCTTCCTCTGTAACACAATTTCCAATTAAAAAGTTTTTGGATTTTTTTCAATCCATTGATTAATAATTTGACACTATCAGTCATAATTGCAAAATAAAAATTGCGAATATTTACAAAGAAAAATAATTTTGGATTTAGTTTGTCATTTATTACAAATTACTTTAAATTTATGTTTATATCAAATGCTCGTGGAAAAATTAAGTAGTTCATCATACTTTTTACGCATATGTTTTTACTTTTTACAATAAATATTTTTATTAATTAAATGTTTTTAATTTTGAGTATGATATGAGTTACTTTAATGAATTTTAATATATTTCTTTTCCCGTAATATGTTTTGCAGATGAGTCAATAAGTTGAAAATTTTACTTCTGTAGTGAATGGCAACTCTCAAAAAAATAAACACGTGACTGATTAAATTTTTATTATAATATATTTGAAAAGTTAAAAACGATTAACATGCCGAAAACAAATGGCCAAATTAAAATATTTTTTAAAAAGTTTTATTCAGGACAAAAAGGTGCAGGTGACGATTGGGATCAAATTTTTCATATTGTTTGTTTGATAAATAAAATTATATTTTCTAAACCAGGGAGGGCCAACCAGCCATGAACATTTTTCCGGCCCTTGAATTTATCATACTTTACAAAAGTACTACATACTTTTCAAAGTAGTAAAAACCAATGTATTAAAAAATACATTATGTATGCATGCATATATTCAAAAATTAACTGTCAGAAATTATGAGAAAAATAGCAACTTTGATTTTTAAAATAATATTTTTTGTGAATATATGACAAATATTGCCTGTTTTATTTATGAGTTCGCAGAAATAATTAAGTTATATTCTGCGAATTAATGATGCCAGCGCATCGAATTTCAAAAGCTAAGGGAAAGAGTGGATAAACAAATATCGCAGCAGTAAAATAAATATTTTTTAACGATTTAATTTTTTTATTTCCTTTATATTTATATATATTTTTATATTTCATTTTTAGTGTTATCAAAATTTATTTCTTTAATATGCGTTTAGTATCGTTATTATTAAATTATTTATGTTTTCATGTAAGAATAATAGTAAACAGAAAATAATAACCCATTTATGTTTCAATTTTTTCACTTCAAAAATATCTATAGTGGGCCTAAATCTAATATGGATATATATAATTTTATATGCGGCCCGCGGTGTTATGATGCATCTCAAAGTGGGCCGCAAGATCATTTGGGTTGGCCACCCCTGTTCTAAACAAAGTTAGTGAAAGCAGATTTTTGATAAAAGTGATCTCATCTTCTTTGTGAAATCGTTAAAACAGATTTAAAAATAAAATATTTTTACATGTTCATGATTATTCTTAGAAAATTTCTGTTCACTACGAATAAATATATTGGCAATTAAATTTTTCCTCATCCAATTCCCCATATAAACGCCCATCTAGACGAGAGCAAATAAGGAGCAAGAGGTTTTCCTTCTAAACGTCTCCGTCTGACCACGAAAAAGCAACCCCCGTTATCTCTGGCTGTGAGTGCCAGCTAGTCGTAAACGGGGCTTGAGTCCTTTGAGGTGCGGAAAAACTGGAGGGAGGTCGAGACACATGGTTTTCTGTCAAACTGGTTTTTAATGGGTTCGCGAATCGGACTCGTTGTTGTCTGGATGGGGCTTTAAACGCAATCGTTCAATGAAAATTTTCATAACTATAAAAAATGGACTCTCATAAAAAAAAGAAATATTAATGTGGAATTGCTTTTTTTTCACATATTTCTCGATGTTTTTTTTTTTTTTTGATAAAAAAAAAATCGGCTAGTTTTTTTTTTTTTTTTTTCTTTTCAGAGAATGTTTATAAAAAATGATATTTATATTCCAGCTCGTGATACAAGAAATTATACTCATTGACTTCTGAAATGTTGAAAACGGATAGAACATAAAAGAGTGATACTAACATAATTTTATTAACTGAAAACATGAATTAGGCAGAAATAAGAAGCCCTGATAATTTATTAATTGATAAAAAAAATTATATTATTCATTAAATTTTGATATTTTCTCTAGGCATTATTATTCGCTTAATGCTAAAGAATAATCCTTTTGGTACATATGATATGTAAACGATTAAATGAATGTATGATAATAACTATATAAATCGAAATATAACTGCCATGTCACGATGTGGTCCAGTTGAACCCATTCTGTAACCATAATATTAAAATGGTTTAACTCACCAGTGGAAACTTGTTTGCCGTCATTCGTCTTTTGTTCATACTGGGTTTGCTTTTCTGCTTCATATGGTGTGTGTTTAAACCTGTATATTTCATACTGCGAAAAAAAAAATTAATTTCTGAAAATAAACAACTGAAAACTATACATTAAAAAAAAATTGTAACTATTGCTCTACTCAGAAGTAAATAAATTATAGTTTAAAAAAAAAAGAAAACTAAAAAACACGCTTTTAGAGTAAATCAAACTAAAAAGTAAGAAATAATTGTTAACATAAGAATAAAATTACTGACGAGAAAATGAATGTCACTGTTCTAAAAGCGTGGGGTGCTCGATATCAATCGTTATAATTTTTCCCTAGTTTCATTCCGAAATGCAGAGTTAGTTAAAAAAATGTCATATAAAGCAATCCACGCTTTTAGAATAGTGACATTAATTTTCTCGTCAATAATTTTATTCTTATGTTAACAATTATTTTTTCATTTTTAGTTTAACTCTAAAAGCGTGTTTTTTAGTTTTTTTTTAAACTATAATTTATTTTTTACTTTTTAGTTTGATTAATTCTAAAGCGTGTTTTTTAGTGTTTTTTAAACTATAATATTTAAATGAGGTCCCGACGGACGACTGGAACTATAGTTCTTACAGTAATTTAATTGTGAGTAAAACAAAGGATAAACGCGAATACGTCGAGCCAGCCAGGATTCGAACAGGGAATCTCCTTACCCGTATTCAGGCGCTATATCCGTTGTGCCACTGTCCCACGAAGGCTTGCATGTCTTAGGTACTTTCATTCTACATGGGTTAAATTGCTGTTCATAAGTTAAAATAAAATCACTAATCCTGACGATCCTAATCATGATGAGATAATAGAGTTATCAAAAATATTTTATTGTCGTCGGTCCTTGATAAGTCTACAACGTTTAAATTAAATCTGATCCTTAAAGTAGGGCAAAATCGAGCCCAAAGAGTCAGTTACAAACAAACAAACAAACAGGTGAAACTAATAAAAGCGTATTAAAAGAATCCAAATTAAAGGGGAAAAAATTTTCTGCTAAAGCCGAGAGATTTTTTACTACAGTAGTACTTTTCTCAGCAGACCACACACATCACGTCGACCCTTTGACTGTTAGGCTGCTTCCTGTTAGACCTGAAAGTGTGTTATTTCTCACTGGAGAGTAATTTCCCTGAATGTTTTTATTACTTGACAGCGCGTGTGTGAGCTTTTTAAATAATTTTATAAAGAACATAAAATATAAATTTTGAAGGAAAAATTAAAATTATGCATTAAATGACACCACGTGGTTAATATCTGAAAGTTATTGTTAATTTTTTAGCATCTGTGGAAACATATAAAGGAGTAAAAATAACTATAGTATGGAAATATTAGGTAAGACAAGTAATAAGTTTTGGATATTCAATAACACAGAAAGATTTTTGGAATTGGGAAAAATAATTCCTTATTCAATTTTTTGATTTAAAAAATTAATGAAAACACTTTTATTAATAAATATTTTAATAATTTTATTACAATTGGTGTTAATTATAAGTCTCACATGCAAAAATTGGTTGAATTGATAGAAAGATGCTTTAAAATATTTCTTATATATGTATATTTTATTATATATATATATATATATGTGTGTGTGTGTGTGTGTAAAATATATATTCCAATTTATTCCACATGGTAAATGGTTATAGCAGAGAGGAGTTTGTGAATAGATTGAGTCTCAGTATGGATCATGTAAAAAATGGAAATACCTACTGGATGTCTCGATGGACTTAAATAGCTGTCTAAAGGTATCGAATTTTAAACATATAAAGGGGTAAAAATGACTTTAAGAAAATATTCGAATGTCGGATAAGTAGTAAGGTTTTCAATTATAGTTCAAAAGATTTCACATTTGCAAAATTTATTCTTTTATGCAATTTTTATTGATTTAAAAAGATGGAAAACTTACTGACTGAAGAAAGATGGAAAACGTGCATAATTTTCCAGCTGTTATTTAAAAAAAAAACGAATATTCAAGAATTAAACTTTTTCTGTTCGGTGGTTCACATTTACCTGTTTAGTTTATTTATTTAAATATGATCCGATGGTTTCGGTCTTAAAAAAATTTATGTAAATACACCTTACCTACGAAAGTTTTGTTGATAAAAAAATTAACAATAAAAATTTCAGAATTCGGAATCGGAAAAATTTCGAGAAAAAAAATGTCTAATCACATAATCTCACCACAGTCATAGAAGTGCTGATTACTACGATCTGTTCTTAATAATTAAGGATTCGTGGATTTCATACCAAAAAAAATGTGTGTGTGTGTGTTCGAATGTAATAGTATTTTTACAATTTTTTATGTTTTGATAATTGATAGATCTTATTAAAATTTAGAGCATCTGCAATCTATAATTTCATATTCTTCCTCAATTAGAGCAAAAATGTCTACAAAATACAGTTAAATGTATAACTAAAAATTCATAATATCAAAATTAAACTTTTGGTAAAAGCGAAAAAAGATTGAAATAAAAATATTAATATAAATTAAAAGAAAACAATAAGTAAATAAATAAAAGAATTCAAAAATTCTTTACCGATATTTTGGAATCGAATTTTTGTAAAGTGAGTTCCATTTAAAAATATATCTATTGACTTCAGAAATTATCTTCTATTATTGGGAAAATTTAATCAATCAATTTTTATTACTAAATTTAAATGACTTACTATTTACTAACCACATCTTACTATCAATTAACTTACAAATAATGATTAGTTGTTTACTTCGATTTATGTTATGAATGAGTAAATTTTCCTGACCTTTGAATATTATGTAGATTTAATTCAAATTGCAAATACTTATAAAATATTTGTATTTAAAATAGTAATCTTTGTTTTTGAATTTATTCACATTTTGAGTTGATTAACAACAATTTTAAGAAATTTTTTTTCCTGATATTTAAATTATATTTCTAATAAAACCACTTAATTATCGCTGAAAAAATGCACCGAAAGAATGTATTTTTAAATGTGGAAGATTAAATATCCTTTAAATCCTTTTTAATGCTTTCATCGATAATGGTATTTAAATTAAAACTAACTGATAAGATATTTATGCACATATTTATACTTCCTACAATAAAAGGTGATTTTAGGATTAAAAACAATCTTTTTTATGTTAATTTTTCAAAAGATTTCGTACTTAGTATCGATTAAACTTTGATTTAAAATCTCTGTAAGATTAGTTTTCATGTTGCTCTCTACATAAGTTAATTTGAATTGCATAAATAATGTTGAGTAATTTAAATAAGTGGATTACTAAAAGTGGAATATAGATAAGGTTTAACTTTGATTATAGTAGTTTAGAAGAAATACAGGGAACTGATAGTTTCTATATAATTTAAAATCTGCAAATAGATGCTTTAGTTGAAATTGATTTAAAATTGAATTCCCAAATCCACATAATTTTTTAATGAAATACCTTTTATTAAAGAAATTGTGCAATGGAGAAGTGATAGTATCAAGCTAGATCAGTCAATCAGACGAAGAGACCACAATGACTTATAATGGTAGAATATTTATATTTTTCAAAATGATAAACGCACATAATTGAAAAGTTTGTGATTTGTGGAATCTATAATGCAGTTGAATTCCGTTTATTCAAGCTCTGCTTAACCACGCTACAAAAAAGAATAAGTGAAAAATAAGTGTGCTGGATAATTGGTTGAAGGAAAAATGAATTAATGATTTAATGAAATCCTTTCTAAATGGATAAACGTAAATGAACAACAAAACATGTGATATGATTACAGATAAATTGAAAACCATGAACAACACAGCATTGATGATGAAATCGATGTCTATCAAAAAGAAAATTAAAAATTTCGAAAGTTTAACTTTGATTGAAAAATTATTGTATACAATGTATAAAAGTGAGATAATTAAAATTGTGCATTAAGTGGCATGTGTTTAATGAGATATTTTTTTTGATAAATGCTTTTAATATTAAAATGGTATTTCCATGCAAAATTCTAGTCGAATTGATAGAAAGAATATAAGGTTCTAGTATATATATATATTCCACATGGTAAATACTTATAGAAAAGAGGAGTTTGTGAATAGATTGAGTTTCAGTATGGATAAAGTAAAAAATGGAAATATCTACTTGGATGTCTCGATGGATTTAAATAGCTGTCTAAAGGAATCGAATTTGTGGAAACATATAAAGGAGTAAAAAATGACTACGGTAAGGAAATATTCGCCATGCCATATGTAAGATGAGTAGTAAGTTTTCTGGATGTTCAATAATTCAGAATATTTCAATCACTGTTGTAAAGTGAGTTCCATTTGAAAATATATATATTGAAAAACTATCTTCTATTATGAATTAATGTAATCAATGAATATTTATATAATATTTATGAACGTAAAACATAAAATATAGGGGTTGTACATGAAATAAATTTAAAAGGATACACATTATTTAAGAAATGGCATTTTTTGCCATTATCGGATGCAGTGCTATTAATATAAGCACGATATTTTGTTATAAAACTAGTTACCTTTGTTTTAATAAATTGTTTTGAATTTATTCCTTTTTTTAAACTGATTGGTTAACAATAATTTTAAGAAAAACACTCAAAGATAATTTTTGATGCTATTTAAATTATATTTCTAATAAAACCACATAATTATCGCTGAAAATTTTTAAAAGCTTCTTCCAATGTATTCTTAAATGGGAAAGATTAAATATCCTTTAAATCATTTTTAATACTTTCATCTATAACGGTATTTAAATTAAAACTAACAGATAAGATATTTATGCACATATTTATTCTTCCTACAATAAAAAAGGTGATTTTTAGGATTAAAAACAATCTTTTCTTATGTTAATTTTTTTCAAAAGATTTCGTACTTAGTATCGAGAAAACTTTGATTTAAAATCTCTGTTTAAGATTGGTTTTCATGTTGCTCTCTACATAAGTTAATTTGAATTGCATAAAGAACGTTAAGTAATTTAAATAAGTGAATTACTAAAAGTAGAATGTAGTATAGGTTTAACTTTGATGATAGTAGTTTGGAAGAAATGCAGGGAATTTAAAGTCCTGCATGATTTAATATCTGCAAATAGATGTTTTAGTTGAAAATTGGTTTAAATTTGAATTTCTGAATCAACGTTATTTTTAATCAAATACCTTTAAAAAAAAATTGTACAATTGAGAAATGATAATAGCTAGCTCAATCAGTCAATCAAACGAAAAGACCACAATGACTTATAATGCTAGAATTTTTATCTTTTCCAAGATGATAAACACACAAATTGTAAAGTATACATTTGTGATAATCTACAATGCAATTGAATTCTGATTATCCAAGCTCCGCTTAACCACGTTACTAAACGAAGAAAAAAAAAAAAAAGGATATTTTTTCTAACCGAAGATAACCGTTGTTTCGATCAAAATGTTGGACAATTTATTGAAGGAAAAATAAATTTAAGATTGAATGACATACTTGCTGAATGGATAAACGGAAACGAACGGCAAAATATTACAAATGACATGATTGCAGAGAAATTTAAAAACCACGAAAAACACAACATCGTTAATGAAAATGATGCCTATTAAAAGAAAAGGGCAAATTTCGAAGGTTTAAGTTTGATTGAAAATTATTGACTACAATGAGTAGCAGAAAGAAGCTACATCTTCACTACTGATGACACACTACATGGAATAGCACTGCAGCAAGAAAACGTTTATCATCCCCAAAAAGCAAACAGACATCTTCAAATTTTTATTTTAGTTGACTTCTATTTTTTTTATAAAGTATTGGGCTGTATATCATAAGGATTACTATCATAAGAACACGTAGTTCTAATAAAAATTAGTAATTAACTAACTTAACACTACAGTCCATGTTGGCCATGGCCTCTATAATAATACGACCCCAAAGTCCCCTGCTTTGGCTTTCCAATTTATGATCTTCAGATCCTTTTCCATTTCATCAATCCATCTCTTTTTGGGTCTTCTTTTTCAATTCCTTCTATTAGCTCACGCTCTCCTATATATCTTGTTCAAATTTTCAATCGTTCATAAAATAGTTTTTATTCAACCACTCAAGTTCAAATACATTTTTTTTGAACTTGTAGTGGATGACACTTGATGTTAATACAGTTTTTAAAATATTAATTCAGCAATTAAATTTAATTAATTAATTATAGTTGTTTTTCGATTTAAGTTGCATATATATACCAATAGACGGCTCCAGATAAACTTAACAAAAATGAATGAAAATTATTTATAAAGGACTTTCTGCAATATAATGAAAAAAAAGTAGGAATAGGGGAAAAAAAATTTATATTACTGGTTTTTCTTTACTTCTGGAACTTCCCTTTGACAATCTTCTTTGGGCTTCTGCTATCGTCCATTCTTTCTATGTGTCCTAACCAATGAATTCTCTGACTTTACATAATTTATGATATCCTTTTCTCCAAATAATTTTGCAATTTCATGATTGTAACGTCTCCTCCAAACATCACCCTCTCTGATAGGAGGAATTAATAAATTGTGTGTAAACTTACATTTTTTCCTTATTAAGTGACAATTTATGTGAATATAATTTATCAGAGTTTATGGAACATATTAAATAGGGTAATCGGATGTCAAAATAACAGTGATTTAGTATGAATTTTAGATGAAGATTTTAAATAAGTAAAATATTAACTAAAAGAATAATATTTGAATTGCTCTAGAATAAATTTTAATATTTAAATGTATTCAAATGACAAAAATAATATGTTGAAATAAAATGTAAAAAAACATGCTACAAAAATTAATATGCATGTATTAAAATATTCTAAACAAATAATTTTTAATGTAAAATTGATAAATAAAATTCTTCGGAAACTTAACTATAATTATTTTTTCTTTTTTAAACATATTTAAGATTTGTACTTTTTTTCCCATTAACTGAATGATTGAAATGCAATTTTATAGGTAAACAATTTATAATGCCTCCTAATAATTTTTTATCTAATAAATTGTACCATAAAAAGAAGTTTCTTCTCTATTAGTGTAACATTATAAATAGGAAAAAATTCCAATAAAGTTAAATATATTTTTATTTAATTTTTGATTCATTATTCTAAAAACGGTAAGCTTAAATTTCATTCGTAATTGTCATTATTACCATAAGTGCCCAAAATTTTGCATACAATTTGTTTGTAAATACATAGAAAATTTTTTAAGTATATTTAATAATGTTTTTAAAAAACATTTATGGTTTAAAAATTAATTTTAGTAATCAGAATTTAAAAAAATTTATTTTTATCTTTACAAAATATAGTATATTACCGTAACATTTATTGAATTCTATTTTAACTAATGGAAAGAGACTTTTCTAGAAAAATGCATGAATTTTAAATTTTAACAATAAAACCGAAAATACGACATACTTTTTTTTTGTCATGATTATATTTTCATATTTAATTTTTTTTTTTAATCTACTGTAGATAGTTACTTATTTTCTAGTTTTATTTATAAATTTCCTCTTGAAATAACTAAAATAACTCCTTACGCCTACTACTTAATAAATGAATGATGGTTAAAAATATAATTAAAAACAGTGTTCAGTAAATGAATATAAATATTTCAAACATTAATTTCTACTTCAAATTAATAATGAAGGACTAAAATACATCTAAAGTGGTAAAAATTAGTAAGAGGAAAGCTAGAGTTTTTAAAACAAAATTCATTAAGAATTAAAATTTCTTGGCAATAGTGATGGAATTGAAATGCTTAAAAATTATATATCAGCTAAATTAATTAGACATGCAAATATTATTTCATTTAATGAGCATGGCAGATTCTTAAAAAAATCTTAACTTAAAAGCAAACTGAATAATTGAATTATTTATTTAATAAATAAATGAATAGTATTCATAATTGATATTTAAATTATTCCTTATAATTATGATATTTAGATCACTTCAAAGTAAAATTTTTTGTACAATTATAATGTGTATTGTAATATTTTTTTAAATAGTTAGGCCTTTTAAATTTTTATGTATAAGTAATAATGTCATATTTTTTTGAAACATTTTTTTCATTTTCAAAACAAACAGGAGATTAACTGATAGTTTCCCTTTTTATTATTTGAAATAAAATTTTAGAAAAAAAATAATTGAGTTATGCAAGTTCTAAAGTTAAAATATTTCTTATTTGATTGATTTAGAAATCACATGAATTTGCCTTTTTAAATTTTGTACATTGATCATAAATTCTGAAAAGATTTAAATGAATTCTATAGCTTATAGAATATACTTTATAACATGAGATTATTAATTACATGTCTGTTTGTAGTTTACTACTTTTACTAAGTTGGAAAACATTTTACTCAAATTACATTAGTGAATATATATTTTCCACCAATAAATCAAATAGAAACTTCCTACTCTGAATTTTTAAATGAAAAACAATTTTAAAAGAATGGATAGTTTAAAATGTGAATTTTAAATAACTAAAAATTTCAATAACATCATTTCGGTTTCTTCCAAACTTCAAATCAAATTACTTTATATTAAAGAACATTTAATTAAAAAGAACTCTATGTTTAAATGTTTAATTTGTAACTTCTTTGAACGTTACTTTCAACTTTTATTAACTATCTATCTTAAAGTATCAAAATAAAATATTTTTTTATAGTGCGCATTAGATTTTTCCCCTTGCTTTATTCGCTTTCAAGTGAACATTTTATTTGAAAGATGAAGGCATTTTATATCGAGAGAAAACACTCACAGTAGAAATTTAAATAAGAATTCAATTTCACTATTTCAAATGAAACAGATAATAAACAATGACCGGATAAACATCTCAGAATAACTGAGCCTTCATGCAGCATTTTTCTTTGTTTAATCTGAAATCGTGCGCTCTTTGGATTGTTTATTTTTGAAAGCGAGAGGTTTTTTTTTATACTATCGGTTTCCTTTTTTTTTATAAACAAAAGCCGAGCTTTTTGTTGGTATTGTCTTACAGCAAAAGTAAAATATTCTTTTTGTGTGAAAAATCTTCTAATTTGCATGCAAATTACCCTGGGAAGATAATTTCCGGTAAGTATCGCTATTTTGACAGAGAAAAATATTTAAAATCTTGGATTGAATTCTCTAAGGAGAATAGAAGCAATTTTTAATTTATTGGACGTATAAATTTTTTTTCTTGAATATTTCATATTTTCTGTTTTAATACTTTACAGATAAATTGGTATATCAATCAAATGCGCAGAAAAAAACTTTAATAATAAGTTAATCTTTCAGTTATTTTCTCTTGAAAGAATATTATCAAATTGTCGTTCTTTCTAAAATATGAAGCATTATGTTAAAAAATGATTATAAATCTGAGATTCAATTAAAATTTGGATGGAAGAGTATTTTTTTTGTCAGTTAAAAATAATAAAACAGTTTCGAGTTCAGAATAACTTTATACTTTAATGTAATGAAAAAAAAAATTTAAAGCATTATTTTTTTTAAGTTTTATATTATGTAGATATTATTAATTTAAAAATCTTTTTATAATAAGCATTATGAAAATTTTTTAATCGCTTTATAAATTAATATCACGTTTTCTAAAAATTTTTAAATACTTTAAAGGTAGCGAGCAGGCAAATAAAAAGTATTGTAATAATAAATACAGGGTGATTACAAAAAAAAAAAAAAAAAAAAAAAAAAAAAAATCCGATATATGGCCCTTTTGTTATCGTATAGTTCAGGAAAACTGGATAAAAATTTGATTTATGATATTTGATGTATGTGCTTAAGAATCATATGAAAAACCATAGTTAAACTCTGATAGTTACTGCTACAATGACAACATTTCTAAAAATTTCAAATGACAACAATTTTATCACTGGCTTTCTGTAGCCTCATAGATAAAAGGAATAAGAGGCCTGTCTGTGTTCAACAGACTCACACACACAAAAAATATTTGACTAAAAATATTTATTAGAGTGACTTTTTCAATATAATTTAATTAATAAAAATTATATTTCTTCACAAGAAAATAAAAATTTAATAGATTAGTTTTTTAAAAATTGTTTTCATCAATGTTGTGTTTAATAATAGTACAATACTTATTGATTTTTTTTGGTTTATTCAATACTATGACTAAATATAATTTCATGATAATTTTTTTAACAGTTAATTTTAACATAATATATACATGATAAAAATAGAAATATTAATTATTTTTTATTCTGTTTTGTCATAAATTTATTTAAATAATTTACGAAACTATACTTTAGAAATTGAAAAATTAAAGAAAATATATCTATAAGATACATCAATACACAAGTTTTTTAATTGTTTAAAAATATCTTATAATATTTTTAATAACATTAATGCCTTGTATATGCAAGTAAAATAAATAATAAAAAATAAATACTAAAAATAAAATAAAAAAATAAATACTAAAAATAAAATAAATAAAAAAAAAATACTAAAAATTAAATGAGAAAAAATTGTTTATATGAGAACACATAAATTTATACTATTCCTTATTTAAATTGGGACTATTTTACACCAAATGCAAAATAATTGAACAGTTCTGAAATTTTAAAATATTTCTTTAAATTAAATGCAATGAATAATTAAATAGGATAAAAAAAACCTACTCAAATCAGTTAATAATTAATAAAAAATAAAACCGAATTAACGTCTTTATGTAAGAAACTCTTGTTGCGACTCTACAAAGCAAATGAAAAGAAAATAAATGTTTAAAAGATGTTCTCTTACAGAATATAATTTGTATGTACAACAGAAAGCTTTTAATTATGAATGAAAACTGCTCATTATTCATTAAAATATATGCTTAAGGAATTAGCACAGTTGAAGTTTTTGTTTTTAATTCAAAAAGCGTTAAAAATCTCGATTTGCATTACAGCCGCGTATTTATGTGAGAATAAAATTAGTGCTTTGGTAACAATGAGACTAAAAACGAAGATTTATTTAATTATTTTTTAGAGACTTAAATTCAAATTTAATATTGCAGATTTAATAGAGATTTTCCAAGTAATTCAAAGATTTTTTCGTAAAAACAGACATATCCATTACATTTGAGTTTTTCTTACTGTGTGAAATTCTATATTATTAAACTGCACTTGTGTCTCATTGATTATGCATTGAAGTTCACTTGCAGAAGCATTGATTATGCATTGACGTTAACTTGAGAAGAACTATGATTCGATTTAAGCTGGTAGAGTGTAATGCCGTCACTGCTCTGAAAAATTTATTCTATAAATGGTGATATAGTTTTGCATTGACAGTTAGACTACTTGGTAGAAATTTTTCTAGAAGTTGGCCAATTTATGCTAGAGTGTAAGGTTTTGGCAAAACAGGCTTCAGATTCTATATAAATGGTGATATTTTCTTGCATTGACAGTTAGACTATTTGGTAGAAATTTTTTTCTTGAAGTTGGCCAATTGGCTAGAGCTAGAGTTTTTGGTACAACAGGCTTCAGCTTCAAATACTGTCTGTGGTATGGATGTTTGTTAGTGGTACGGAATCCGCGTTAAACTGTAGAGAGATAAACCAAAAATACATGCAAATGTTGAAGAATTATTCTTAAAAGCATGCATACGTTATCTTTTTCGAAATGCATTATACTTTCTTTGCTATTAGTGTGTAAAATGTAATAAATCCGAAATGTTAAGGGATTCCATTTGGAAAATACTTATTGGATAATTAAAAAGGGAAAGACTGATAAGTACTTATGATGAAACATATCATATTAATGGAGCAAGTTTCACGCATATGTGCTGTTATTTCTAGCTATTTGAAAAACATGTTATAATTCTAAATTAATCAGTGGTATGTTAGAATAATATGTTCCTATAGTGTTTCTAAGTTTCTTTAATTAATTCATTAATGAATATTCATTTCTGATATAACCTCCGGGCTTAGCATGCAAGTAATAAAAAGGTTTTGTTAAGTTCTAATGAAACACTCTTTTGGGCGAAACATTTTTAACAATTCCATAACTGTAAAAAAATCCATTTAGAATGCATGGATGACAAAAAGGGAACTAATATTGATTTCTTTAATATTTATTTTCTATAGCATCTTCAGGTCCTTTGTTATGTAGACTCATAATAAAAAAAAAATTTAAAATTAAGGTAAATAAAATAACATGTCTTAAAAAAAATAACCAATAATGTTAGAAAGTTTAAATTGGATACGATAAACTTTTTCTTTTATAAATAAAAAAGCTGCTGTTATTATATTCTAAGTTAAAAAGAAAAAGAAAAAAAAACGGGAATAAAAAGTTATACTTTCTTCAAGTAATGATCATTTTTAACAAGTGAATAAATTTTTTTCTGAATTTTTATTTTAAATATTTTACATAATGATTTTACGTAAAGGGTGTAAAAGGGTGCAAGATTTAAAAGTAACTTTTCAGAACTCCTTTTTCTCTTTTTGAGTTTATGAAGGAATCTTAGTAATTTAACGTGATAAGTTGAGATAAATGAACAAAGGTATTGATTTTTATAGTAAGTAAATTTATCAACAATAATTAATTACTTCTATGTCACTTTATTCATGCACTATGAATTACTGTGGCAATTACTGAAAAATAAATTTTAACAAAATACACCAAACAACGCATAATTATACTTTCGTTGTCTGTTCATAAAAATCAATTATTAACAATTTAATGTTTGTCAGTAACTATTTTGTTTGACAAAATATTTATTGGATATGTTTTTCAAATTTTATTGGGTGTTTCCGAAATTAACAATAGTGAAATGTATGTTTGTTATTTCAAATAAAAAATGTTTTCAAAGCTGCCCATATTTTTAAAAAGAATTTATTGAACTTGTAATATTGACTAAGTGATTAAAGAAATCCTTTGTTAACAATTTGATGTTTTAACACTAACGAATCAAAATACAAAAAGCAATTATTGAGATAAATTTAAAAATATATGAGATGGATGAGAAAAATGTACAAAAGCATTTTCAGTATTAGTAGAAGAATATTGATAAAATTGACTTTTATAGTAAGTTAATTTATCATTTATAATTAATTACTTTTTGCCATTTTATTCATCCATTATAAATTATTGTGGTAAGTATTAAAAAATAAACTTTAACAAAATACAACAACAATGCATAATTATACTTTCATTGTCAGTTCATAAAAATCAGATATTAACAATTTAATGTTGTAATATTACGAAACAAAAATCCAAACAGCAATTAATTTGTTTGACAAGATATTTGTTGGAAAAGTTTTCAAATTATGTAGGTGGTTTTCCAGAAATTAGAAGTCTTATATTAATTAGAAATTAGATATACCGAAGTCCTTTTCTTAGTAGATCCCACACATCATGGCGACCTTTTGACAGTTAGGCTGCGTCCTGTAAAACCTGAATGTGTGTTATTTCTCGCCGTGGAGTAACTTCCCCGAATGTTTTTATTACTTGACAGCGCTTGTGTGAGCTTTAATTTAAGTACATAAAATATAAATTTTGAAGCAAATTAAAATTATGCATTAAATGACATCACATGTTTAATATTTGAAAGTTATTTTTTTTAGCATTTGTGGAAATGTATAAAGGAGTAGAAATGATTACAGTAAGAAATATTCGGCATTATGGCACATTCAAGATAAGTAATAATTTTTTTTTTTTGGATAATCAATAATTCAGAAAGATTTTAAATAATTGGGAAACATTAATTCTCATACAAGCTTTTTATTATTTAAAAAAAAGGAAGAAAAACACTTTAATTAATTAATGATTTTAATTTCATTACAATTGGTATTAATTATAAGTTTCACATGCAAAATTCTGGTTGAATTGATAGAAAGATGGTTTAAAATATAAGGTCCTTTTATATACATAAAATATATATTCAATTTATTCCACATGGTAAATGGTTATAGCAAAGATGAGTTTGTGAATAGATTGAGTCTCAGTATGGATCAAGTAAAAAATGGAAATACCTACTGGATGTCTCGATGGATTTAAATAGCTGTCTAAAGGAATCGAATTTGTGGAAACATATAAAGGAGTAAAAATGACTACGGGAAGGAAATATTCGGCTAGCCGTATGTGAGATAAATAGTATGTTTTGGAGGTTCAATAATTCAGAAAGATTTTAAAGAATGGGGAAATATGATTCTTTATACAATCTTTTAATATTTAAATAAAATTAAGTAAATGTTACTGACTTCGAAGAAAGATGAAAACGAGTATAGTTTTCCAGCTAATATTTAATATAATAAACGAATACTCAAGAATGAATTTTTTTCTGTTCGGTGGATTCTAATTTACGTATTTAAATAGGACTCACTTAATAGGATAAAAATATCGATGATGATTTCAATATTATTATTCAGAAAGATTCAAGAAAAATGTCAAATCACATAGTCTCATCATAATCACGGAAGTTCCAATTACATAATCTGCACGCGTAATAATTACGGATTCATGGCAAAAAATTACGGATAATCATATTAAAAAAAATATTTTTTTTTTGTGTGTGCTAAAAAGTAATGTTAGGTTTGCGTTTTCTGATCTTTTGATTATTGTTGGATTTTATTGAAATTTAGAGCATTTATTCTATAATTTCATATTTATACTCCATAATTTCTATGTAATAATTTCTAATAATATAATATTAGAAATTATTATACAGAATGCAGTAATATTCAATATAATAATTTATTTTCTCTAAGATTTATCTATCTCTATATTTTATTCTCTATAATTTCATATTCTTCCTCAATTTGAGCAAAAATGTATACAAAAATACAGTTAAATGTATAACTAAAATTTCATAATATTAAAATTAATAAATCACAGAAGTGAAAACGCATTTAAGTAAAAATATATAAAAATTTTAATATAAATCAAATAAAAAAAAATAAGTAAATAGATAAAAAGCATAATTTAATGAGATAGTTCTAGATATTTTGCAGTTGAACTGTTTCTGGTGTCGTTTGTTCCATTTAAACAATATATATTGACTTCAGGAACTATCTTCTATTACACAGAATTAGTTTAATCAATCAGTCTTTATTGCAAAATTTACATGATTTGCCTTTTTTTGTATTTATTGCAGAAAATGATTAGCTGGTTACTTCTGTTTAAATTATGAATGAGCTAATTTTCTCGTACTTTTAGTGTTATGTTGATTTAAATCAAATTTAAATACTTTATTTAAATTAAAATATTTATGACTCAAAAGATAAAATGCATGTGTTGTATATTAAATAAATATAATAGGTAACACATTATTTAAGAAATGATATTTTTACATTATCAGATGCAATGTTATGAATATATTCACGATATTTTATAAGAAAATTAGTAATATTTGTTTTTAAATTTTTCACATTTTGAGGTGATTGGTTAAATATAATTTTAAGAAAAATACTCAAAGATAATTTTTCATAATATTTAAATTTCATTTTTTTAAAACCACTTAATTATCGCTGAAAAATTTAAAAACATCTTCCAATGTATTCTTAAATGGGAAAGATTAAATATCCTTTAAATACTTTTTAATGCTTTCATCGATAATGGTATTTAAATTAAAACTAACAGATAAGATATATATACCCATATTTATATTTCCTACAATGAAAAGGTGATTTTTAGGATTAAAAACAACCTTTTCTTATGGTAATTTTTGCATTCTTCAAAATGATTTCGTCGTTAGTATCGATGAAACTTTGATTTAAATTCTATCTGTAAGATTGGTTTTCATGTTGCCCTCTACATAAGTTAATTTGAATTGCATAAAGAACGTCCTGTAATTTAAATAAGTGAATTACTAAAAGTAAAATATAGGGAAGTTTTAACTTTGATATTAGTTTGGAAAAATACAGAAAACTGATAGTCCTGAATAATTAAAATTCTGTATAAAAGTGGCTTTAGTTGAAATTTTTTTGAAACTTAATTCCCAAATTCACACAATTTTTTAATGAAATAAATTTCTTTTATTAAAGAAATTTTGCACTGAAATTGACAGTAGCTAGTTAAAATCAATCAGACGAAGAGATTATAATGCTAGTATCTTTACCGTTTTTCAAAATGGTAAACACACAAAATCTGCAAAAAAGATGCTTAGTTTAAAATTGATTTAAAATTGAATTCTGAAATCCACATAATTTTTAATGAAATAAAATTATTTTATTAAATAAATTGTGCAATGATTTAAAATTGAATTCTGAAATTGATAGTAGCTAAAAATAAAGTAAAACAGACGAAGAGAGACTACAGTGACTTATAATTGCTAGTATCTTTATATTTTTTTATTAAAATGATAAACACACAAAATCTACAAAAAGATGCTTTATTTGAAATTGATTTAAAATTGAATTCTGAAATCCACATAATTTTTAATGAAATAAAATTATTTTATTAAATAAATTGTGCAATGCGGAATTGATAGTAGCTAACTAAAGTATTACAGACGAATGAAAAAATCAAAAATAAATAATTAAATTATTTGTTTTAGTAAATATTATTCATAATTGATTTTCAAATTATTTTTTATAATTTAAAATATTTGGAGCAATTCAAAATAAAAAAAAATATATTTTTGTATAATTATAATATGCATTGTCATATTTTGTTTTTAAAATAATTAGGCAGTTTAAATTTTTATGTATAAGTAATAATGTCATTGTTCTTTTTGAGACGCTTTTCATTTTCAAAACGAATATGAGTTTAACTGTTAGTTCTACTTTTTATTATTTGAAAAAAACTTTTAGAGAAAATAATTGAGATAGGTAAATTCTAAATTTAAAATATTTCTTATTTGATTGATTTGGAAATCACATGAATTTTAAATTTAGTACATTGATCATAAATTCTGAAAAGACTCAAATGAATTCTATAGCTTATAGAATATACGATATGACATGAGATTATTAATTACATGTCTCTTTTGTAATTTATTACTTTTACTAAGTTGGAAAACATTTTATTCACATTACATTAGTGAATATAGTTCAATCCAATACATCAAATAGAAACTTGATACTCTGAATTTTCAATTAAAAACAACTTTCAAAAGAAGGGTCATTTTAAAATCTGAATTTTAAATAAGTAAAACTTTAATGACATCATTTCGGTTTTTCAAATCTGAAATCAAATTACTTTAAAGAACATTTAATTAAAAGGAACTCTTTCTTTAAATCTTTAATATGTAACTTCATTATACATTACTTTCAACTTTTATTAACTATCTATCTAAAAGTTTCAAAATAAAATAATTTTTTTTTGTTAAGATACACTGTTTCAATTGCCAATGTCCATTTCCTTTCTAAAGTAATAAATATAGCTGCCACCAATAGCTCAGATTCAAACTTCATATTCTAGACACTTTAATTGGTATTGTTTTCCAGGAAGAGTTCTATAGAAGAAAATCTGAAAATTCCACTAAGAAACCGAAATATTGATGAAAGATACTCTGTCTCAATTACCAATGCCGATTTCCTTTCTAAAGTAGTGAATATCGTTGCAACCAATATATTAAATCAAAACCTCCGTGCTCTAGCATTTTTAACTACTATACTAGCATATAATATTAACTATAACTAGTATAGTTCACAAGAATACATTTGGAAAAAGAAGTAATATTTTAAAATGTGAATTTTAAATAACTAAAAACTTCAATAAAATCATTTCGGTTTCTTTTAAACCTCAAATCAAATTACTTTAGATTAAAGAACATTTATTTAAAAAGAACTTTATCTTTAAATCTTTAATTTGTAACTTCTTTGAACGTTACTTTCAACTTTTATTAACTATCTATCTTAAAGTTCCAAAATAAAAAAAAAAAATTATAGTGCGCATTAGATTTTTTTCCCCTTGCCTCATTCACTTTTCAAGTGAACATTTTATTTGAAAGATGAAGACATTTTATATCGAGAGAGAACAGAACACTCACAGTATAAATTTAAATAAAAATTCAATTTCACTATTTCAAATGAAACAGGTAATAAACAATGACCGGATAAATATCTCAGAATAACTGAGCCTTCATGCAGCATTTTTCTTTTTTTATTTTTCGTTGTTCTGTAACTGTTCATAATCTGCCATTGGAAATAAAAAAAATTAAAAATAGCATTAATATACGCAATTGGCATCGATATCAATATTTTTTTTCAAATCAGAATTAGTTTTTGTAATAAATGCTAACAACTGAATCAAAAAAATGTTTATATGAATACACATAATTATATTCTATTCCTTATTTAAATTGGCTCTATTTTTCAGCAATTGCAAAATAACTCAGTATTTCTGAAATTTTAAAAATATTCCTTTGAATTAATTGCAATGGATAATTAAATAGGATAAAAAATAAACTACCCAAATCAGTTAATAATTAATAACAAATAAAACTGAATTAATGTTTCATTAGCCCCAGGCCTAAATTTTTACGGATTACAAAATTATTTAGAAACTCTCGTTACAGCTCTGTAAAGCAAATGAAAAAGAATTAATTGCTTAAAAGATGTTCTCTTACAGAATGCAATGTATATTTACAACTGAAAGCTTTTAATTATGAATGGAAACTGCTCATTATTCATTAAAATATGCACTTAAGGAATTAACAAATACAAAAAAAGCGTTAAAAACCCCGATTTGTTTTTACAACACAGTATTTATGTGAGAATAAAATTTGTTCTTTGCTAACAATGTGATCAAAGTCCAAGACTTATTAAATTATTTATTAGAGACTTCAATTCATTTTTAATATTGTTGATTTAATAGAAATTTTCAGATAATTCAGACGTCGAAATTCTTTCTTAAAAAAGCAGATCTATCTATTGCATTTTAGCTTTTTTTTTTTTTTACTATGTGAAATTCTATATAATGCAACTGCACTTGTGTCCCACTAATTATGCATTGAAATTAACTTGCAGAAGAATGATAATTGGATTAGCGCTGGTAGAGTGCAATGCCGTCACTGCTCTGAAAAACAAGTAGATTCTGTACAAATAGTGATAGTGTCTTTCATTGACAGTTAGACTACTTGGTAGAATTTTTTTCCTCCAAGTTCAGCCACCTGATGGCCAATTGGCCAGCTCTCTGGCCTTTGATACCACATGCTTCAGGTCAGAATACCGGCAGTGGCTTGAATGTTTGTTAGTGGGACAGAATCCACATTACACTGTAGGTTCCGGTCTTATTAGTTCAAAATATGCAAAAAAATGGCCTTAGAGCGACAAACAATCCTCCAAATTCGTTCCAATACTGCATACAAATGTTGAATAATTATTCTTAAAAGTATGCAGTCAATATATTTTTTTGAATGTATTATCATTTCTTTGCTACTAGTAGGTATAATGTAATAAACCCGAAATGTTAAATGATTCCATTCGGAAAATACTTATTGAATAGTTAAAAATAGAAACACTGATACATATGAGGAAACATATCATATTAAAGGAACAAGTTTCATGTATATGTGCTGTTATTTTTTGAGCTACTGAAAATTCTAAATTAATCTGTACTATGTCTGAATAATATGTTCCTATATTTTTTAAGTTTCTTTAATTAATTCATTAATGAATATTCATTTCTGATATGGCTTTCGGGCATATCATGCAAGTAATAAAAATATATTAAGTTCTAATGAAACACTGTTTTAGGCTAAACATTTTTAATAATGCCATAGTTGTAAAAAAAAAAATCCATTTAGAATGCATGGATGACAAAAGGTGAACTAATATTGATTTCTTTAATATTTATTTTATATAGCATCTTCTGGTCCTTTGTTATGTAGAGTCATAATAAAAAAGAAAAATTTAAAATTAAGGTAAATAAAATAACATGTCTTAAAAAAAAAATAACCAATAATGTTAGAAAGTTTAAATTGGATACGATAAACTTTTTTTTTATAAAAAAAAAAAGCTGCAGTTATTATATTCTAAGTTAAAAAGAAAAAAAAAAAAAAACGGAATAAAAAGTTATACTTTCTTCAAGTAATGATCATTTTAACAAGTGAATAAATTTTTTTCTGAATTTTTATTTTAAATATTTTACATAATGATTTTACGTAAAGGGTGTAAAAGGGTGTAAGATTTAAAAGTAACTTTTCAGAACTCCTTTTCTCTTTTTGAGTTTATGAAGGAATCTTAGTAATTTAAGGTGATAAGTTGAGATAAATGAACAAAGGTATTGATTTTTATAGTAAGTAAATTTATCAACAATAATTAATTACTTCTATGTCACTTTATTCATGCACTATGAATTACTGTGGCAATTATTGAAAAGTAAATTTTAACAAAATACACCAAACAATGCATAATTATACTTTCGTTGTCTGTTCATAAAAATCAATTATTAACAATTTAATGTTTATCACTAACTATTTTGTTTGACAAAATATTTATTGGATATGTTTTTCAAATTATATTGGGTGTTTCCCGAAATTAACAATAATAAAATGTATGTTTGTTATTTCAAATAAAAATGTTTTCAAAGTTGCCCATATTTTTAAAAAGAACTTATTGAACTTGTATTATTGACTAAGTGATTAAAGAAATCCTTTTTAAAAATTTGATGTTTTCAATCAAAATACAAAAAGCAATTATTGAGATAAATTTAAAAATATATGAGATGATGAGAAAAATGTACAAAAGCATTTTTAGTATTTGTAGAAGAATATTGATAAAATTGACTTTTATAGTAAATTAATTTATCATTTATAATTAATTACTTTTTTGCCATTTTATTCATCCATTATTAATTATTGTGGTAAGTATTAAAAAATAAACTTTAACAAAATACAACAACAATGCATAATTATACTTTCATTGTCATTCATAAAAATCAGTTATTAACAATTTAATGTTGTAATATTACGAAACAAAATCCAAACAGCAATTAATTTGTTTGACAAGATATTTGTTGGAAAAGTTTTTCAAATTATGTTGGTGGTTTTCCAGAAACTAGAAGTCTTATATTAATTAGAAATTAGATATACCGAAGTCCTTTTCTTAGTAGATCCCACACATCATGGCGACCTTTTGACAGTTAGGCTGCTTCCTGTAAAACCTGAATGTGTGTTATTTCTCGCCGTGGAGTAACTTCCCCGAATGTTTTTATTACTTGACAGAGCTTGTGTGAGCTTTTAAATAATTTTATAAATTTAAGTACATAAAATATAATTTTTGAAACAAATTAAAAATATGCATTAAATGACATCACATGTTTAATATTTTAAAGTTATGGTTAATTTTTTAGCATTTGTGGAAATATATAAAGGAGTAAAAATGATTACAGTAAGAAATATTCGGCATTATGGCATATTCAAGATAAGTAATAATTTTTGGGATAATCAATAATTCAGAAAGATTTTAAAGAATTGGGAAATATTAATTCTCATGAAATCTTTTATTATTTAAAAAAAAGGAAGAAAAACACTTTTTAATTAATGCTTTTAATTTTATTACAATTGGTATTAATTATAAGTTTCCCATGCAAAATTCTGGTTGAATTGATAGAAAGATGCTTTAAAATATAAGGTCCTTTTATATATAAAAAATATATATTCCAATTTATTCCACATGGTAAATGGTCATATAGCAAAGAGATGAGTTTGCGAATAGATTGAGTCTCAGTATGGATCAAGTAAAAAATGGAAATACCTACTGGATGTCTCGATGGGTTTAAATAGCTGTCTAAAGGAATCGAATTTGTGGAAACATATAAAGGAGTAAAAATGACTACGGTAAGGAAATATTCGCCTTAGCCCTATGTAAGATAAGTAGTATGTTTTCTGGAGGTTCAATAATTCAGAAAGATTTTAAAGAATGGGGAAATATGATTCTTTATACAATCTTTTAATATTTAAATAAAATTAAGTAAACCTTACTGACTTCGAAGAAAGATGAAAACGTGTATAGTTTTCCAGCTATTATTTAATAATATAAACGAATACTCAAGAATTAATTTTTTTCTTTTCGGTGGATTCTAATTTACGTATTTAAATAAGGACTCGCTTAATAGGAAAAAATATCGATGACGATTTCAGTATTAGAATTCAAAAGATTCAATGAAAAATGTCTAATCACATAGTTTCATCATATTCACGAAAGTTCCGATTACACAATCTGCACGTAATAATTACGGATTCATGGCAAAAATTACGGATTATCATATTAAAAAATATATTTTTTTGTGTGCTAAAGTAATGTTATGTTTGCGTTTTCTGATCTTTTGATTATTGATAGATCTTATTGAAATTTAGAGCATTTATTCTATAATTTCATATTTATACTCCATAATTTCTATATAATAATTTCTAATAATATAATATTAGAAATTATTATGCAGAATACAGTAATATTCAATATAGTTAATGCAAAAAGGAGTTTGTGAATAGATTGAGTCTCAGTATGGATCAAGTAAAAAATGAAAATACCTACTGGATGTCTCGATGGATTTAAATAGCTGTCTAAAGGAATCGAATTTGTGGAAACACATAAAGGAGTAAAAATGACTACGGTTAGGAAATATTTGGCATACCATATTTAAGTAGTAAGGGCTTTGGAGGTTCATTAATTCAGAATAGTTTATTCACTGTTCTAAAGTGGGTTCCATATATTGACTTCAGAAATTATCTTCTATTATTCAGAATTAATTCAATCAATGACTATTTATATAATATTTATAAAATATTATATATTTATAAAATATTATATATTTATAAAATATTATATATTTATAAAATATTATATATTTATAAAATATTATATAATTATAAAATATTATATATTTATAAAATATTATATATTTATGACGCAAAACATAAAATATAAGTGTTGTACATTAAATAAATTTAAAAAGTTACACATTATTTAAGAAATGGCATTTTTTGCCATTATCGGAAGCAGTGCTATCAATATATTTACGATATTTGGTATATACCATGGTATATGGTATATCTTTGATTTAATAATTTGTCCTTGAGTTTATTTACATTTTAAATTGAATGATTAAAAATAACACTCAAAATAATTTTTATTTTTAATTATATTTCGAATAAAACCACTTCATTATCGCTGAAAATTTTAAAAACATCTTCCAATGTATATTTAAATGGGAAAGATTAAATATCCTTTAAATCCTTTTTAATGCTTTCATCGATAATGATATTTAAATTAAAACTAACAGATAAGATATTTATGCACATATTTATACTTCCTAAAATAAAAAGGCGATTTTTAGGTTTAAAAACAACCTTTTCTTATGTTAATTTTTGCATTCTTCAAAATGATTTCGTAGTTAGTATCGATGAAACTTTGATTTAAATTCTATCTGTAAGATTAGTTTTTATGTTGCCCTCTACGAAAGTTAATTTGAATTGCATAAAGAACGTTAAGTAATTTAAATAAGTGAATTACTAAAAATAAAATGTAGGAAAGGTTTAACTTTGATTGTATATTTGGAAGAAATACAGTAGTTGATAATCTTGCGTAATTTAAAATCTGCATAAAAGACTTTAGTTGAAATTTATTTAAAATTGAATTCCAAATCAACATCATTTTTTAATGAAATGCCTTTTACTAAAATATTAATACAATTGAGAAATGATAGTAACTATCTGGATCAGTCAGTCAGACGAAAAACGAATTCACCCTCTCTATTAGGAAAATTAGTAAACTTTGTGTAAATGTGTATTTTAATTCCTTATTAAGTGACAATTTATGTAAATCTGATTTATCAGAGCTTATGTGAGATAAGATTTGACCACATTAACTAGGTTAATCAAATGTGAAAATGACATAATATTTAGTATGAATTTTCAAATGAAAATGTTAAATATGTAAGATGTTAAATAAAAATGTAATCTTTTTATTCTAAAAGTTGAAGATTTGCATGCATCAAGCTGACAAAGAAATATATTGAAATAAAATGTAAAGAAATCATTGCAAAAAAAAAAAAAAAAAATAATGCATGTATCAAAGAAAAATAAATATTTTTAATGAAAATTCATAAATAAAATTTTTTGGAAACTTAATATATAATTATCTGTTCATTTTAAAACATATTTAATTTTGCAATTTTTTTTTCATTAACCGAATATATGGAAAAAATCTTATATAAAAATTTATAAATATAATTTTTATCTAAATTGATTGGAAAAAGTCTTGTTTCAAATAGATTAATACTAGAAATAAAAAATTCAATAAAATTAAATATATTTTTATTTCTTTCTGATTCATAATAATAAAACAGTATTTAATTTAATTCATAATTGTCAAACTTTTATATAATTTGTTTGTAAAATAAGTAGAAAATTTATTAATTTTATTTAATATTGTGTTTATGAAAAATATTTATGATTTCAAAATTAATTTTAGTAATCAAAATGTAAAAATTTTATTTTTATCTTTACAAATTAAAGTATATTATAGGAACAATTATTGAAGTCTATTTTAACTTAATAGAATACAGACTTTTTCTAGCGAAATATATGAATATTAAATTTTTAAGAATATACCGAAAAGACGACATACTTTTTTTTTGTCATGATTATATTTTCATATTTAATTTTTTTAATATTTTACTATAATACTTATTTCCCAACTTTATTTATGAATTTCATCTTGCCTTGAAATAATTAAAATAATTCCTTACGTCTACTATTTAATAAATGAATGATGGTTAAAAATATTATTAAAAACATTGCTCAATAAATGAATATAAGCATTTCCTACATTAATTCCTACTTCAAATTAATAATGAAGGAATAAAATACATCTAAAGTGGTAAATAAATAATGAGATTTTAGCTAGAGTTTTTAAAACAAAATACTGTTGGAATTGAAATGTGTCTTAGCAATAGTGATGGAATTGAAATGCTTAAAAATTATACATCAGCTAAATTAATTAGAAATGCAAATATTACAGAATGTCATTTGATGAGCAGGGCAGATTCTTAAAAAGAGACTTAACTTAAAATCAAACTGATTAATTGAATTATTTATTTTAATGAATAGTATTCATAATGGATATTTAAATCATTCCTTTTAATTATAATACTTAGAGCACTCGAAAATAAAAATTTAAATATTTGTATAATTATAATATGTATTGCAATATTTTGTTTTTAAAATAGTTAGACAGTTTAAATTTTTATTTATAAATAATAATATCATTTTTTTTTTTGAAACATTTATCATTTTCAAAACAAAACAAGATGTTAGCTGATAGCTTCATCGTTTATTAATTGAAATAAAATTTTAGAGAAAATTAATCGAGTTATGTAAATTCAAAAGTTTAAATAGTTCTTATTTGATTGATTTAGAAATCTCAAGAATTTGAGTTTTGAAATTTAGTACATTGATCATAAATTTTGAAAAGACTGAAATCAATTCTAAAACGAATATAACTTATGCAATATCTGACATGAGATTTTTAATTATATGTCTAGTTTATAACTTTTACCAAGTTGGAAAACATTTCACTTAATCTTCTTACTTGTAATAATGAGTCAATTCAAACAAAACATGGGGAAAATATTATTTAAATTGGATGTCTTATGTTTTAAACGTTAGATGAACTGTAGAAGTGTATGCATGCGCCATCATCAAATATGATATCATACATTTGCAGTTTACATCGAAATTTCTATTTCCTTTTTACAATTTTAACGAATGCCTCAGTAAAGAAGGTATCTGGTGCCTTAAACTCATTTATCCATCGCTTTCAGATCAATGAAATTCACTTTGAGACCAACGAACGATAAACTAATATGTCGTACCTATTTCTGGAAGACGGACAAATTCGGTAATGATAGAATTTATTTTTACCAATTCCTGGCACTTTAAATTTCGTCATTCGCTACTATTATGATAAATTTGTAGCAGACTCCTTATTTCAGGAGGTGTTCTAGTGGATAGTATATTGGCTTTCCAAGCTTTTATTTGAAAGATCAATACATTTCTATTAGACACGAAATAAATGTTGTTTCCATCTCCCATATAACACTTTTGAGAGAGCTTACTCAAAATTGTAGAGTCAAAAAGGGATTGCAACGCAACAGGGCCATCATGTATAATGCTGAATATGTTGCATGTCTTATCTATGTTCTAGTGGCAAATGACTTTGGACAAAGCCAGCCGATATAACCAGCCAAAAATAACACCAGCTGTGATGTATTTTATAATTGAGATTTCATTTCAATGTTAAATTAACATATTTTCGAAAATTAAATTTAAAAATTTTAAATTATTAATTACGTCACGAATATAGTGTTATAAAGGAAAAAAATGTGTTTTAAACAAGTTACTAAAATTTTTTTTGGGGGGAGAGAGGTCAAAAGTATTTCAAACAGTGCTTTTCTCAATAGGGTTTCCTGTATTTGTAAGATACAAGATAGCCAACGGCCATACCATGCTGAATATACAGGTTCTCGTTAGATCACCGAAGTCAAGCATCATTGGGCGCCCAGTACTTGGGTGGGTGACCACCTGGGAACACCGCGTGCTGTTGGCATTCACACATTTGGGACCTGAATGCCCGAGTGTCTAGCGCTCTGGCGCTCGGTGCCACAGGTTTCGGTTCAAATCCCGGCGGTGCCATGGATGTTTGTAGTGGTTCGGAATCCACTTTAAGCCGTAGGTCCCGGTCTCCTATGACTGTAAAAGCGTCACGGAGCCAAAGTCCCACTTCTACCTTACGGGTGCTCCATCACAACAGAAGCTGCTTCCTTCCCCTTCAATCCTAAGTACGTATGGGCTCGTGGGCTTGGCCAGCAAAGTGCGATAAGAAACAACAACAACATAAGATATAAGATTAAAAAACCCCAAACTATAGATTGACATTATTGGATTAGGGCATTCACAAAGCCATTATGAAGGACACATTTACAAATAATATTTAAGAAGTTTACCAAATTGTTTTGTATTTATATAAGAAAATTTGTTGAAAAAAGATGAGCTCCATTGAATAAACGAATATGCAATAATTTGCTTTCTGGATTCATCTTTTATAATTATATAGATATAAAATGAATCATGGGGGTTTGGAAGGGTTTTATAGAAGGAAATTTGAAACTCCCACAATGCAACCCAAATATTGATTGTCTCAATTGCCAATGATCACTTTCTTTCTATAGTAAAGAATATATATTTTCCACCTATAGCTCAAATCAAAATTTCATACTCCACCTCTTTAACTAGTATACAACTGTAAAAAGAATGGATAATTTTAATTATGAATATTAAATAACTAAAAACTTCAATAACATCATTTCAGTTTTTTTTCCAAACCTCAAATCAAATTACTTTAGATTAAAGAAAATTTAATTAAAAAAGAACTATATCTTTAAATCTTTAATTTGTTACTTCTTTGAACATTACTTTATAAAGGAAATGTAGTGAACGATATAGTGATATGAGATACTCTTTCTCAATTGCCAATGTCCATTTCCTTTCTAAAGTAGTGAATATTGCTGCCACCAATACATTAAATCAAAACTTTGTACTCTAAAAATTTTAATTAGAATATAGTATTAACTATAACTAGTATAATTATTATAGTTAACATTTGGAAAAGAAGTAATATTTTAAAGTGTGAATTTTAAATAACTAAAAACTTCAATGACATCATTTCAGGTTTTTTTTTTACACCTCAAATCAAATTATTTGTGATTAAAGTACACTTAATTAAAAACAACTCTATCTTTAAATCTTTAATTTGTAACTTCTTTTATATAATACTTTCAACTTTTATTAACTATATATCTTAATGTTTCAAAATAAAATAATTTTTTTTTATCGTGCGCATTAGATTTTTTTCTCTTCCTTCATTCACTTTTCAAGTGAGCATTTTATTTGAAAGATGAAGACATTTTATATCGAGAGAGAAATGCAATCACAGTATAAATTTAAATAAGAATTCTATTTCACTATTTCAAGTGAAACAGATAATAAACTATGACCGGATAAACATTTCAGAATAACTGAGCCTTCATGCAGCATTTTCTTTGTTTAATCTGGAATTGTGCGCTCTCTGGATTGTTTATTTTTGTAAAGTAAACGGTTTTTTATACCTTCGGTTTCCTTCTTTTATGAACAAAAGCCGTACTTTTTGTTGGTATTGTCTTACATCAAAAGTAAAATATTCTTTTGGTGTGCAAAATCTTCTAATTTGCATGCAAATTACCCTGGGAAGGTAATTTCCGGAGAGTATCGCTATTTTGACAGATAAAATATTTAAAAACTTGCATTGAATTCTCTAAGGAGAATAGAAGCAATTTTTAATTTATTGGAGGTATAAATTTTCTCTTGAATATTTCATATTTTCTATTTTACAGATAAATTAGTATATCAATTCAAATGCGCAGAAAGAGCAACCCTAATAATATGTTAATCTTTCAGTTACTTCATCTTATTATTTGAAACCCCTTTATAGAATATTACCCGTACTTTCTAAAATATGAAGCATTATGTTTAACGATGATTATAAATCTGAGATTTAAATAAAATTTGGATGGAAGATTAATTTTGCGTCAGTTTAAAACAACAAAACAGTTTCGAGTTCATAATAAATTTATACGATAATTTAATGCAAAAAGATTATTTAAAGCTTTATTTTTTAAAGTTTTATATGATGCAGATATCAACCTAAAATTATTTTTATAATACGTATTATAAAAATTCTCTAATCACTTTATAAATTGATATCACATTTTCTAAATTTTTTAATGCTTCATTTGTTTAAAAATGCTAAGGTAGCATAAAGGAAAATAAAAAGTATTATAATAATAAATACAAGGTGATTACCAAAGAAAAAAAAAAATCTAGAGTTTACAGAAATTGAATAAAATTTTAGCTTAAGGTATTTTGAGGTATGCATTTAAAAATCAAGTGGGAAACAATAGTTAAACACAAACAGTTACTGCTGTAATGACGAAATTTCTCAAAATTTGAAATGGCAACACTACTATCTTTGGCTTTCTGTAACTACATATATAAAAAGGAATACGCGGCCCATCTGTGTTCAACAGACTCGCACACACATTAACTGCTTGGTTATAAATATATATTAGAGTGACATTCTTAATATAATTTAATTAATTAAATTATACTTTTTAACAATAAAATTAAAATTCATTAGATTAAATTTCTTTCTTCTATACTTTTCGATTATTCAGTACTGTGGCTTAATACAAATTCATGATAAATTTTAACAGTTAATTTTAACATAATATACATACATATATATATATATATGATAAAAATAAAAATATTAATTATTTTTTATGATGTTTTTCATAAATTTAGTTAAACTATTTAAGTAACTATATTTTAGAAGTAGAAAAATTAAAGAAAGTATTTACATACAATACATCACGAAAAAAATGTTTTTAATTATTAAAAAATCCTTATAGTTTTTTAATATAAATAATTTCGTGTATACGCAAGTAAATATGTTTTTACTACGTTGGAAAGTCAAAATATTTATACTTAAAACACAATAATTGGATTTTCAAATTTTTTATCATATTAATGTTTTTGATATTTTAAAATTAAAAAAAAAAAAAAATATGAGTTGTATTAGGAAAATATTTTAACGAATAATAATTTTTAATTTCAAGATTTACATTTTAACATAATAAAAAATTAAATCATGGACACAAGCCATTAAATGAAAAATAGTTATCTTGCAAATAGTAAAAAAGAATTATATTAAAATGTTTCGTGCTGTTTTAAATAAATGAAATGTAACACACATTGAAAATTTTAATTTATTAGATTTTTTTAAATGTTTTCATCAATATTATGTTTAATAGAATATTGAATTCTAAACGATGCTTGTGATTTTTGAAAAAAAAAGGTTGAATTCTGATGAATTCGTTTCTGAAAATTATAATTCAGAAGAAAAAAAAAATACTTTACGTCTTCTTACACTCATTTATATTTCAGACGGAAAATAAAGGACAAAAAAAGTTATTTATAAATAAAACACCATGACTAACAAAAATTTAGTAGGAAAAAAACAGCAACTAAACACTGATATTTATAATACAAATTTAAAAATAACATTAACAAATGCAATTAGCATCGATATCAATATTTTTTAAAAATTCAGAATTTGTTTTTGAAATAAATATTAAGTACTGAATGAAAAAAAAAAATTTTTATAAGAGAGCGCATAATTATATTATATTCCTTATTTAAATTGGCTCTATTTTTCACCAATTGCAAAATAATTTAGTAGCTCGGAAATTTTAGAATATTCATTTAAATTAAATGTAATGAATAATTAAATAGGATAAAAAATAAACTACCCAAATAATGAAATAATTAATAAAAAAACGAATTAATGTTTCATTAGCCCATGCTTTAAATTTTATGGGTTACAAAATTGTTTAAGAAACTCTCGTTGCAGCTCTGAAAAGCAAACTAAAAAAAAAAAATTTGTTTAAAAGATGTTCTCTTACAGAATATAATGTATATGTACAATTGAAAGCTTTTAATTATGAATGGAAACTGCTCATTATTCATTAAAACATACGTTTAAGGAATTAGTACAGTTGAAGTTTTTGTTTTTAATTCAAAAAGCCCCCGATTCCCGATTTGCTTTACAACAGCGTATTTATGTGAGAATAGCATTTGTGCTTTTTGGTAACAATGAAATAAAAATCCAAGACTTACTCAATTATTTATTTGAGACTTAAATTCATATTCAATATTGTAGATTTAATAGAAATTTTCCAGGTAATTCAGGAGTCGAAAGAATTTTTCTTAAAAGCAGATCTTCAATGCATTTCATTTTTTTTTCTTATTTTGAGAAATTCTATATTATGAAACTGCACTTATGTTTCACTGATTATGTATTGAAATTAACTTGGTGGTGGATAGATTAACTTGGTGGAACGATGGTTCGATATACGCTGCTTGAGTACAATACCGTCTCTTCTTTGAAAATCAAGTAGATTCTGTATCAATGGTGATATTGTTTTGCATTGATAAATAGACTACTTGGTAGAAATTGTTCCTCCACATTCAGCTGCCTGATGGCCAATTGGCCAGCTCTCTGGCCTTTTGATATCGCATGCTTCTGGTTTGAATCCCGGAAGCGGCATGAATGCTTGTTAGCGGTTCGGAATCCACGTTAAACTGTAGGTCCCGGTCTTATTAGACCAAAGTGTGCAAAAACGGCCTTAGAGAGACAAACTAATCCTCCATTTTAAACGTAATAAAAAAATAAATCATGGTCACAAGCCATTAAATGAAAACTAATTATCTTGCAAATAATAAAAAAAATTCATTCCAATACTACATGCAAATGCTTAAGAGTTATTCCTTTAAAGTATGTGTGCATTATCTTTCACAAAATGCATTATTCTTTCTTTGCTATTAGTGGGTATAATGTAATAAACCCGAAATGTTAGGTGATTCCATTCGGAAAATACTTATTGGATAGTTAAAAATGGAAGGACTAATACATATGAGGAAACACATCATGTTAATAGAGCAAGTGTCATGTATATGTGCTGTTAATTTTAGCTATTGAAAAATACATTAAAATTCTAAATTAATCAGCGCTATGTTATAATATGTTCCTATATTTTTCAAGTTTCTTTAATTAATTCATTAATGAATATTCATTTCTGATATGGCTTTCGGGTTTAGCATGCAAGTAATAAAATGCATATTGTTAAGTTCTAATGAAACACTCTTTTAGGTTAAACATTTTTAACAATGCCATAACTGTAAAAAAAAAATCCATTCAGAATGCATGGATGACAAAAGTGAACTAATATTGATTTCTTTAATATTTATTTTATCTGACATCTTCTGGTTCTTTGTTATGTAGAGTCATAATAAAAAGAAAAATTTAAAGTTCAGGTAGATAAAATAGCATGATATAAAAAAAGAACCAATAATGTTAGAAAGTTTAAAATGGATACAATAAACTTTTCTTTTAAAAATAAAAAAAAAAAAAAAAAATGCTGTTATTATATTCTAAGTTCAAAAAGGAAAAAAAAATTAGTCTCAAGAAAGTGAAACGTGAAAAGTTAATAAAAAGTTGTACTTTCTCCCAGTAATGATCATTTTAACAACTGAATAGAGTTTTTCTTGAATTTTTAATTTAAATATTTTACATAATGATTTTACGTAAAGGGTGTAAGATTTAAAAATAACTTTTCAGAATTCCTTTTTCCCCTTTGAGTTTATGAAGAAATCTTCTTAATTTAAAACTAATAATTTGAGATAAATGTTCAAAAGTATTTTCATTATTAATAGAAGATGAGTATTATTGATAAATTTGATTTTTATGATAAGTATATTTATCAATAATAATTAATTACTATGTCCTTTTATTTATGCACTATTGTTTATTTTAGTAAGTATTGAAAAGTAAATTTTAACAGAATATAACAAACAGTGCATATTTATACTTTCATTTTCAGTTCATAAAAATCAATTATTAAAAATTTAATGTTTTAATACTACTATTTTGTTTGACAAAATATTTGTTGGAAAAGTTTTTCAAATTATATTGGGTGTTTCCCAAATTAACAATAATGAAATGTATGTTTGTTATTTCAAATAAAAATGGTTTCTATAGCTTCCCATATTTTTAAAAATAAGATATTACATTTGTATTATTGACTAAGTGATTAAAGAAATCAATTATAAACAATTTAAAGTTTTAACACTAACGAATCAAAATTCAAAAAGCAATTATTGAGATAAATTTAAAAAGAGATGAGATGATGAGATAACTGTACAAAAGTGTTTTCATTATTAATAAAAGACGATTATTATTGATAAATTTTATTTTTATAGTGAGTGAATTTATCAATAATAATTAATTACTTCTTTGCCTTCATCCAATATTAATTACTGTGGTAAGCATTGAAAAGTAAACTTTAACAGAATACAACAAATAATGCAGAATTATACTTTCATTGTCAGTTCATAAAAATCAGTTATTAGCAAATTAATGTTTTAACACTAACTGTTTTGTTAACAATTTAATGTTTTAATAGAAATGAAACAATATCCAAAAAGCAATTATTTCGTTTGACAAGATACTTGATGGGAAAACTTTTCAAATTATATTGCTGATTTTCCCGAAATTAGAAGTCCTATATTAATTAGAAATTAGATATCCGGAAGTCTTTCTCTCAGCAGACCACACATATCATGTCGATCCTTTGACTGTTAGACTGCTTCCTGTAAGACCTGAAAGCGTGTTATTTCCTTGCATGTTTTTATTACTTGGTAGCACGTGTGTGAGCTTCTAAATAATTTTATAAATTTAACCATATAAAATATAAATTTTAAAGCAAATTAAAATTATGCATTAAGTGACACCACGTGTTTAATATCTGAAAGTTAGGGTTAATATTTTAGCATTTGTAGAAACATTTAATTTATTAATTTTATTAATTTTTCATTTGTTAATTTTTAGCATTTGCATATAAAGAAATAAAAAATTATTACAGTAACGAAATATTCGGCATGCAATATGTAAGATAAGTAGTAAGTGTTTTGGTTGTTCAATAATTCAGAAAGATTTTAAAAAATTAGAAAAATGATTATTATGCAATATTTTATTATTTAAAAATTAAGAAAGTACATTTTTATTAATATATGCTTTTAATTTTATCACGATTGATATTAATTATAAGTTTCATATGAAAAATACTGGTTGAATTGGTGGAAATATGCTTTAAAATATAAGGTCCTTTTATATATGCATATATTTATATATGTATGTGTGTGTGTGTGCAAAATATATATTCCAATTTATACCACATGGTAAATGGTTATAGCAAAGAGGAATTTGTGAATAGATTGAGTCTCGGTATGGATCAAGTAAAAATGAAAAAACCTACTCAATGTCTCGATGGATTTAAATAGCTGTCTAAAGAAATCGAATTTGGGAAACATATAAAAGAGTAAAAAATGACTACGTTAAGGAAATATTCGGCATGAAATATATAAGATAAGTAGTAAGATTTTTGGAGGTTCAATAATTCAGAATGATTTTAAAGAATTGGGAAAAATTATTCTTTATATAATCTTTTCCCATTTAAAAAAAAAATAAAGAAAACTTATTGACCTCGAAGAAAGATGAAAACATTTATAATTTTCCAGCTAATATTTAATAAAATAAACGAATATTCAAGATTTTTTCAGTTCCGTGGATTCTAATTTACCTATTTATATATGACCTGATGTTTTTTTGCTTAATGTAATGCCGTTTTGTTAATAAAAAAATTGGCGATGAAGATTTCGGAATTAGAATTCAGAAAAAATTCAAGAAAAAAATGACTTATCACATAATCTTACCACAATCACCGAAGTACGATTACTACGATCTGTTCGTAGTAATTACAGATTCATGCAAAATTTACTGGTTACCATACTAAATTTTTTTGAATAATAGTATTTTTAATAATAATAATAATATTTTATTAATAATATTTTGAGTGTAATAATATTTTTACGTTTTTTGATATTCAGATTATTGATAGACTTTATTGAATCTTAGAGCATTTGCAATCTATAATTCCATGTTCTTCCTCAATTAGAGCAAAAATGTCTACAAAAATACAGTTAAATGTATAACTAAAATTCTATAATATCAAAATTAACATTATAATCGCAAAAGCAAAAAAAGATTGAAGTAAAAATATTAATATAAATCAAAGCCAAACAATAAGTAAATAAACAAAAGGCATCATTGAATGTGAAGTTTCAAGAATTCTTTACCGATGTTTTATATATTTTTTACATTCTTCCTCAATTAGAACAAAAATTCCTAGAAAAATAGAGTTAAATGTATGACAAAAATTCCATAATAAATCGCAAAAAGATTCAAGTAAAAATATATAAAAATATTTTTATAATTAAAAACTGAAGAATAAATAAATAAATGACATCATTGTTTCAAGAATGCTTTACCGATAATTTGGTATCGAATTGTTGTAAAGTAAGTTCCATTTAAAAATATATATTGACTTCAGAAATTATCTTCTATTGTTCAGAATTAATTTAATCAGTGAACTTTTATTGTAAAATTTACATGATTTGCTATTTACTAATCACATCGTACTAACAATTAACTTACAAATAATGATTAGCTGCTTACTTCGGTTTAAGTTGTGAATGAGTTAATTTTCTCGACCTTTGAGATTATGTTGATTTAATTTAAATTGTAAATACTTATAAAATATTTATGTCTCAAAAGATAAAATATCGGCATTGTATATTAAAATATAAAAATTATTTCAGAAATGGTAATTTTTTTTTCCATTATCAGATGCAGTGCTATTAATATAGTCACAATATTTTGTTAGAAAATTAGTAATCTTCGTTTCGTTTTTGAATTTATTCACATTTTGAATTGAATGGTCAACAATAATTTTAAGAAAAACACTCAAAGATATTTTTTTTACGATATTTAAAAAATTATTATTTATTATGGTTTTTAAAAAAATTATTATTAATATTTTGATGATAATTAAATTATATTTTTAATAAAACCACTTAATTATCGCTGAAAATTTAAAAACCTCTTCCAATGTATTCTTATATGGAAAACATTAAATATCCTTTAAATCGTTTTTAATGCTTTCATCGATAATGGTATTTAAATTAAAACTAACAGATAAGATATTTATGCACATATTTATACTTCCTACAATAAAAAGGTGATTTTTAGGATTAAAAACAACCTTTTCTTATGTTAATTTTTTGCATTCTTCAAAATGATTTCGTACTTAGTATCGAGGAAAATTTTGATTTAAATTCCATCTGTAAGATTGTTTTTCACGTTGCTCTACATAAGTTAATTTGAATTGCATAAAGAACGTTAAGTAATTTAAATAAGTGAATTACTAAAAGTAGAATGTAGGATAGGTTTAACTTTGATGATATTAGTTTGAAAGAAATACAGGGAATTGATAGACTTGCATAATTTAAATTCTGTATAAAGAGGATTTAGTTGAAATTTATTTAAAATTGAATTCCTGAAACAACATAATTTTTTAATGAAATACCTTTTACTAAAAACATTTGTACTATTGAGAAGTGATAGTAGTTACTTCGGTCAGAAATCAGACGAAGAGACCACAATGACTTATAATGCTAGAACCTTTATCATTTTTCAAAATGATAAATACACATAAATTGAAAAGTTTGTGATTTGTGACATCTTCAATGCAGTTGAATTCCGATTGTCCGAGCTTCGCTTAACCACGCTACTAAAGGAAAAAAAAAAAAAGGACATTTTTTCCTAATTTATACCAGAAGAGTAATCGTAAAATTCAGTTAAAATGAGAATTAAAGATGATATTGCTGAATGGATAAATGTAAACGAACAGCATAACATTGCAAATGACATGATTGCTGAGAAATTTAAAAACCGCGAACATTACATCATCGATGATGAAAACGATGTCTATTAAAAGAAAATCACAATTTTTGAAAGTTTAAGTTTGATTGAAAAATTATTGAATACAATGAATAACGGAAAGAAGCTACACCAGCAATACTGATGACACACACAATGGCATCAGAAAGAAAAATTTTATCATCCCACCCCCTCAAAAAATATCAGACTTCTTTAAATGAACTATTTTATTATCCTTTTTCAATAAAAGTATTGGAGTGGACATCATAAGGACTGCAGTCATAAGAACATGTAGTTGTAATAAAAATTAATAATTACATAACTCCCCCGCACTGCAGTCCATGTTGGATCATGTCCTCTACAGCAATACGACTCAAAGTCGTCTATCTTGTCTGCTTTGGTTTTACTAATTTGTGATCTTTTATATACATTTCTACTTCATCAATATTTGCTATGCCGTATGTAAAATAAGTAGTAAGTTTCTGGAGGGGTCAATAATTCTGAAAGATTTTAAAGAATCGGGAAAAATTATTCCTTATACAATCTTTTAATTTAAAAAAATTAGGAAAATTTACTGGCTTTGAAGAAAAGTGAAAAATGTATAATTTTCCCGCTATTATTTAATAAAATAAACAAATATTCAAGAATTTACTTTTTTTTTTTCTTTTCTGTGGATTCTAATTTACCTATTTAAGTATTACCCGATGATTTTCGGTTTTGAATAAGTAATACAATGCTGCTTATAAATGAAAGTTTATTAATAAAAATTGAAGATTTCAGAATTAGAATTCAGAAAAAACTAAAGAAAAATTGTCTAATTATTTAATCACCACAATAGAAACCACATAATTACTATGATCTGTTCGTAATAATTAGATATTGATGGTTAAAATTACGGATATTCATATGATACAATTTTTTGCCTGCGTGTAATGTGTAATAATATTGATCTTATGTAAATTTAGAGCATTTGCAATCTATAATTTCATATTCTTCCCCAATTAGATAAAAAAAATGTCTACAAAAAATTCAGTTTAATGTATAACTAAAATTCCGTAATATAAAACTTAACATGAAATCGAAAAGTGAAAAAAAAAGATTCAAGTAAAAATATATGAAAATATGAATAAATTGAAAAGTGATAGTAGCTAGCTCAATGAGACGAAGAGACCATAATGATTTATAATGCTAGGACCTTATATTTTTCAAAATGATGAACACACAAAATCTGCATCAAGGGGCTTTTAGTTGAAATTCATTTAAATTTGAATTCTTAAATCCACATCATTTTATATTGAAATACCTTTTATTAGATAAATTGTACAATGCAGAAGTGATAGCAGCTAGCTAAAGTCAAATAGACGAAGAGACTACAATGATTTATAATGCTAGAATCTTTATATTTTTCAAAATGATGCACACACAAAAATTTGCAAAAACGATGTTTAGTTTAAATTTATTTAAAATGGAATTCCCAAATCAATATCATTTTTTAATGAAATACCTTTTACTAAAAAAATTTGTACAATTGAGAAGTGATAGCAGCTACTCAATCAGGAAATCAGACGAAGAGACCACAATGACTTATAATGCTAGAACCTTTATCATTTTCAAAATGATAAATACACATAAATTGAAAAGTTTGTGATTTGTGACATCTTCAATGCAGTTGAATTCCGAATTATCCATGCTTCGCTTAACCACGCTACTAAACTGAAAAAAAAAAGGACATTTTTTTCCTAATTTTACCAGAAGAGTAATTGTAAAATTCAGTTAAAATGAGAATTAAAGATGATATTGCTGGAATTGATTGAATGTAAACGAACAGCATAACATTGCAAATGAAATGATTGCTGAATGGAAAACATAAAAATAACGCGAACATTACATCATCGATGATGAAAACGATGTCTATCGTAAAAGAAAACACAATTTTTGAAAGTTTAAGTTTGATTGAAAAAATTATTGAATACAATGAATAACGGAAAGAAGCTACACCAGCAATACTGATGACACACACAATGGCATCAGAAAGAAAAATTTTATCATCCCACCCCTCAAAAATATCAGACTTCTTTAAATGAACTATTTTATTATCTTTTTCAATAAAAAGTATTGGAGTGGACATCATAAGGACTGCAGTCATAAGAATATGTAGTTGTAATAAAAATTAATAATTACCTAACTCCCCGCACTACAGTCCATGTTGGATCATGTCCTCTACAACAATACGACTCCAAAGTCGTCTATCTTGTCTGCTTTGGTTTTACTAATTTGTGATCTTTTATATACGTTTCTACTTCATCAATCCATCTCGTTTTTGGTCTTTCCTTTTTCTTTGGCTTCGCCACTTCCTCTTGAATATTTTCTTTGAGTCTCTGCTATCGCCAATTCTTTCTATGTGTCCTAGCCATTGAATTCTTTTTACTTTATATAATTTATGAAATCCATTTTTATCCAAACAATTTTGCAATTTTATGATTGTAATGCCTTCTCCAAACATCATCCTCTCTATTAGGAAAATTAGTAAACTTTGTGTAAATGTGTATTTTAATTCCTTATTAAGTGACAATTTATGTAAATCTGAATTATCAGAGCTTATGTGAGATAAGATTTGACCACATTAACTAGGTTAATCAGATGTGAAAATGACATAATGATTTAGTATGAATTTTCAAATGAAGATGTTAAATATGTAAGATGTTAACTAAAAGTGTAATATTTGAATTATTCTAAAATTGACTTGAAGATTTCCATGTATCCAGATGACAAAGAAATATGTGGAAACTAAATGTAAAGAAATGCATTGCAAAAAAAAAATCACTTATCAAATTCTAAACAAACACTTTTCAATGTAAAATTGATAAATAAAATTCTTAATTTATTTTATAATTATCTATTCTTTTTAAAACATACTTAAGATTTTGTAGTTCTTCTTTTCATTATCTGATTGTATTGAAATGCAATTTTATAGATAAACAATTTATAATGTCTCTTGATGATAATTTTTTCAAATAAATTGTACCATAAGAAAAAGTTTTGTCCCAAATAGCTTACTATTAGAAAATGAAAAAAAAATTCCAATAAAAATAAATATATTTTTATTTCATTTTTTGATATAAAAATATATTTACTTTTAAACATTATTTCCATTAAAAGAGTAAACATAATTTCATTCTTAATTAACATTAATATCATAAATATCCAAACTTTTGCATAATAATTTGTTTGTAAAATACGTAGAAAATTCATTAATTTTAATTAATATTGTATTTATGGAAAAAAATCATTATTTCAAAATTATTTTTTGCAATCATGATTGAAAAGTTTTATTTTTATCAATACAAAATATATATGCTATCATAACATTTATTAAATTCTATTTTAACTAAAAAATAAGAACTTTTACTAGAGAAATACATGAATTTAAAATTTTAAATATCGAAAAGACAGCACACATTTTTTTTTTTGTCATGATTTATTATTTTCATATTTAAATTTATTTAATCTACTACTATACAACTTATTTTCTAGCTATATTTATAAATTTCATCTTCTCTTCAAATAACTAAAAATAATTACTTAGGCCTACTATTTAATAAATGAATGTTGGTTAAAAATATTATTAAAAGCATTGTTCATTAAATTAATATAAATATTTCAAACTTTGATTTCTACTTCAAATTAATAATGAAGGAATAAAATACATCTAAAGTGGTAAAGAATTAGTAAGAGGTAAGCGAGAGTTTTTAAAACGAAACACTTCAGGAATTAAAATTTCTAACCAAGAGTGATGGAATTGAAATGGTTAAAAATTATATATCAGCTAAATTAATTAGAAATGCAAATATTACAGAATTTCATTTGATGAGCATGGCAGATTCTTAAAAAAAGGCTTAACTTAAAATCAAACTAAATAATTGAATTATTTATTTTAATGAATTGTATTCACCAATTGATATTTAAATTATTCCTTAAAATTATTATATTTAGAACATTTCAAAATAAAATTTTTTGTATAATTATAATATGCATTTTAATATTTTGTTTTTAAAATAGTTAGGTAGTTTAAATTTTTTACTTAAGTAATAATGCATTTTTTTTTTGAAATATTTTTCATTTTCAAAACAAATACTAGGTTAGCTGATAATTTCACTATTTATTAATTGAAACAAACTTATGGAGAAGATTAATTGAGTTATGTAAATTCTAAAGTTGAAATATTTGATTTGATTGATTTAGAAATCACACGAATTTATTTGCCTTTTGAAATTTAGTACATTGATCATAAATTTTGAAAAGACTCAACTGAATTCTAAAATGAGTGTAACTTATGCAATATCAGACATGAGAATATTAATTATATGTCTCTTTGTAATTTATTACTTTTACTAAGTTGTAAAACATTTCACTTAATTTTTAGTCATGTAATATTTACTCAATACAACCGAAATCTGGGGAAATGCTATTTAAACTTCCTTAACTTAAAAACTTACCTTATCTTTTAAAAGTTAGATGAACTGTAGAACTGTATGATTATGCACTATAATCAAGCAAAATATCATACATTTGAAGTTTACATCGAAATTTCTTTTCCTTTATACAATTTTAACAAACTTCTCCAAAAGTAGTTTAGTAGATGATATCTGATGTCTTAAACTCATCTCCCCATCATTCTGAGACCAACGAACGACAAACGGATTCGTCGTGTCCATTATTGCCAGAGGGACGTTTTCAGAATGGTTCTAATTATTTTTAGCAATGCCGAGAACTTTGACTTTTTGACATTTGCTGCTATTATAAGAAATTTGTAGCAGAGTCCTTATTACTGGAGATGTGCACCATGGTGAATAGTACATTGCTTTTCCAAGCCTTTAAAGGCTCTTAGATACGAAATAAATGTTGATTCCTTTTCTAAGAGATTTGTAGAGGCAGAAAGTGATTGCAACTTCACAAAGCCATCCTGGATAACGCCGAATCTGTTCTATGTCTTACATTCTAGCGGAAAAATATTTGATCAAAGACTCCGTTTTTCAAAAATTATAAGAGTTTTGATGCAATTTATAATTGAGATTTCATTTCAATGTTTAATTAACATATTTTCGAAAATTAAATTTAATGCTGAAAAATTTAGAGTAATTAATTATGCCAAGAATATAATGTTATAAGAAAAGAAAAATGTTTTTAAACATGTTCTTAACATATTTTAAAGAATTATAAACAGTACTTTCTAAATAGGGTTTCCCGTATTTATAAGCTGTAAAATTAAAAAATGCATGAAACTCTAGATTGACATTATTGAATAAAGCATTCACAAAACCATTATGAGGGAGAAATTCAGAAATATTATTATATACGAAATTTACCGAATTGTTTTGTATTTAGATATGATAAATTTGTAGAACAAGATGCCTCCCACTGAGTACGGAGGCATGCAATAATACGCTTTGTAGATTAATCATTTATAATGATATAGATGTACACGGAATCTCGTTAATGGTATTGCTTAGTACAGTATTGTTTTCCAGCAGAAGGTTTACATAAGAAAATCTGAGCAACCCACTAATTAACACAAATACTGATAATGTCTCAATGCCAATGTCCACTTCCTTTCAAAAGTGGTGAATATAGCTGCCACCAATATCTCAAATCCAAACTTCATATTCTAGACACTTTAACAAGTATAGCTTCCTAGAACGGGCTTTATAGAAGAAAATCTGAAATTCCCACGGAGTAGCCCAAATATTGAAAAGAGATACTCTGTTTCAATTGCCAATGTCCATTTCCTTTCTAAATTAATGAATATAGCGGCCACCAATAGCTCAGATTCAAACTTCATATTCTAGACACTTTAACTGGTATTGTTTTCCAGGAAGAGTTCTATAGAAGAAAATCCGAAAATCCCACTAAAAAACTGAAATATTGATAAAAGATACTCTGTCTCAATTACCAATGCCGATTTCCTTTCTAAAGTAGTGAATATGCTGCAACCAATATATTAAATCAAAACTTCGTACTCTAGCATTTTTAACTAGTATACTAGTATATAATATTAATTATAACTAGTATAGTTAACAAGAATACATTCGGAAAAAGAAGTAATATTTTAAAATGTAAATTTTGAATAACTAAAAACTTCAATTACATCATTTCAGGTTTTTTTTCAAACCTCAAATCAAATTACTTTTAGATTAAAGAACATTTAATTAAAAAGAACTCTATCTTTGATTTGTTACTTTCTATCTACTCTTTTATCTTTATACTTTGCTTTCAACTTTTATTAACTATCTATCTTAAAGTTTCAAAATAAAATAATTTTTTTTTTTTTTATCGTGCGCATTAGATTTTTTCTCTTCCTCCATTCACTTTTCAAGTGAACATTTTATTTGCAAGATGAAGACATTTTATATCGAGAGAGAACACTCACAGTATAAATTTAAATAAGAATTCAATTTCACTATTTCAAATGAAACAGATAATAAACAGTGACCGGATAAACATCTCAGAATAACTGAGCATTCATGCAGGATTTTTCTTTGTTTAATCTGAAATTCTGCGCTCTTGGATTGTTTATTTTTGAAAGCGAACGTATTTTTTTACCTTCGGTTTCCTTTTTTTTATGAACAAAAGCAGTGCTTTTTGTTGGTATTGTCTTACATCAAAAGTAAAATATTCTTTTTTTTGCGTAAAATCTTCTAATTTGCATGCAAATTACCCTGGGAAGGTAATTTCCGGATAGTATCGCTATTTTGACAGATAAAATATTTAAAAACTTGGATTGAATTTTCTAAGGAGGATAGAAGCAATTTTTAATTTATTGGAGGTATAAATTTTCTCTTGAATATTTCATATTTTCTATTTTAATACTTTACAGATAAATTGGTATATCAATCAAATGCGCAGAAAAAGCAACTTTAATAATATGTTAATCTGTCAGTTATTTTCTCTTTTATTTGAAATAATCCCTTGAAAGGATATTATCATATCGTCGTTCTTTCTAAAATATGGAGCATTATGTTTAACGATGATTATAAATCTGAGATTCAAATAAAATTTGAATGGAAGAGTAATTTTGTGTCAGTTAAAAATAACAAAACAGTTTCCAGGTCAGAATAACTTTATACTTTAATTTAATGAAAAAAAAATATTTAAAGCTTTATTTTTTTAAGTTTTATATTATGTAGATATTATTAATTTAAAAATCTTTTTATAATACGCATTATTAAAATTTTCTAATCGCTTTATAAATTAATATCATATTTTCTAAAATTTTTAAATGCTTTAAAGGTAGCGAGCAGTCAAATAAAAAGTATTGTAATAATAAATACAGGGTGATTACAAAAAAAAAAAAAAAAAACTATTCCTATATATGACCCTCTAGTTATCGTATAGTTCAGGAAAACTGAATAAAAATTTCATTTATAATATTTTGAAGTATGTGCTTAAGAATCCTATGAAAAAACATAGTTAAACTCTGATAGTTACTGCTACAATGACAAAAATTCTAAGAATTTCAAATGGCAACAATATTATCACTGGCTTTCTGTTTTAAATGAGAAAAAATTGTTTATATGAGAAAATATAAATTTATTCTGTTCCTTATTTAAATTGGGACTATTTTCAACCAATTGAAAATAATTTAATAGTGAAATAATTTAATAGTTGAAAATAATGCAATGAATAATTAAATAGGATTAAAAAAACCTACTCAAATCAGTTAATAATAAATAAAAAATAAAACCGAATTAATGTCTTACTGTAAGAAACTCTTGTTGCAACTCTACAAAGCAAATGAAAAGAAAATAAATGTTTAAAAGCTGTTTTCTAGCAGAATATAATTTGTATGTACAACTGAAAGCTTTTAATTATGAATGGAAACTGCTCATTATTCATTAAAACATACGCTTAAAGAATTAGTACAGTTGAAGTTTTTGTTTTTAATTCAAAAGCGTTAAAAATCCCGATTTGCTTCACAACAGCGTATTTATGTGAGAATAGAATTCGTGCTTTGAAACAATGAGATTAAAATCGAAGACTTATTTAATTATTTTTAGAGACTTAAATTCAAATTTAATATTGCATATTTAATAGAGATTTTCCAAGTAATTCAAAGATTTTCTTCGTAAAAGCAGACGTATCCATTACATTTGTGGGTTTTTCTTACTGTGTGAAATTCTATATTATTAAACTGCACTTGTGTCTCATTCATTATGCATTGAAGTTAACTTGCAGAAGCATTGATTATGCATTGAAGTTAACTTGCAGAAGAACTATGATTCGATTTACGCAGGTAGAGTGTAATACCGTCAATGCTCTGAAAAACGAGTAGATTCTATATAAATGATGATATTGTCTTGCATTGACAGTTAGACTACTTGGTAGAAATTTTTGCTTGAAGTTGGGCAATTGGCTAGAGCTCTAGTCTTTGGTACAACAGGCTTCAGGTTCAAACACTGTCTGTGGTATGGATGTTTGTTAGTGGTACGGAATCCGCGTTAAACTGTAGGGAGATAAACCAAAAATACATGGAAATGTTGAAGAATTATTCTTAAAAGCATGCATACATTATCTTTTTTGAAATGCATTATACTTTCTTTGCTATTAGTGTGTAAAAATGTAATAAATCCGAAATGTTAAGGGATTCCATTTGAAAAATGCTTATTGATAATTAAAAAAAAGGGAAAGACTGATAAGTACATATGATGAAACATATCATATTAATGGAGCAAGTTTCACGCATATGTGCTGTTATTTCTAGCTATTTGAAAAACATGTTATAATTCTAAATTAATCAGTGGTATGTTAGAATAATATGTTCCTATATTGTTTCTAAGTTTCTTTAATTAATTCATTAATGAATATTCATTTCTGATATAACCTCCGGGCTTATCATGCAAGTAATAAAAAAATATATTGTTAAGTTCTAATGAAACACTCTTTTAGGCTAAACATTTTTAACAATTCCATAACTGTAAAAAAATCCATTTAGAATGCATGGATGACAAAAAGGGAACTAATATTGATTTCTTTAATATTTATTTTATATAGCATCTTCTGGTCCTTTGTTATGTAGACTCATAAAAAAAGAAAAATTTAAAATTAAGGTAAATAAAATAACATGTCTTAAAAAATAACCAATAATGTTAGAAAGTTTAAATTGGATACGATAAACTTTTCTTTTATAAATAAAAAAAAAAATGCTGGTTATTATATTCTAAGTTAAAAAGAAAAAGAAAAAAAAAAAACGGAATAAAAAGTTATACTTTCTTCAAGTAATGATCTTTTTAACAAGTGACTAAATTTTTTTCTGAATTTTATTTTAAATATTTTACATAATGATTTTACGTAAAGGGTGTGTAAGATTTAAAAGTAACTTTTCAGAACTCCTTTTTCTCTTTTTGTGTTTATGAAGGAATCTTAGTAATTTAAGGTGATAAGTTGAGATAAATGTACAAAGGTATTGATTTTTATAGTAAGTAAATTTATCAACAATCATAATTACTTCTATGTCACTTTATTCATGCACTATGAATTACTGTGGCAATTATTGAAAAGTAAACTTTAACAAAATACACCAAATAATGCATAATTATACTTTCGTTGTCTGTTCATAAAAATCAATTATTAACAATTTAATGTTTATCACTAACTATTTTGTTTGACAAAATATTTATTGGATATGTTTTTCAAATTATATTGGGTGTTTCCCGAAATTAACAATAATGAAATGTATGTTTGTTATTTCAAATAAAAATGTTTTCAAAGCTGCCCATATTTTTAAAAAAGAACTTATTGAACTTGTATTATTGACTAAGTGATTAAAGAAATCCTTTGTTAACAAATTGATGTTTTCAAACGAATCAAAAAAAAACGCAATTATTGAGATAAATTTTAAAATATATGAGATGATGAGAAAAATGTACAAAAGCATTTTTAGTATTTGTAGAAGAATATTATTGATAAAATTGACTTTTATAGTAAATTAATTTATCATTTATAATTAATTACTTTTTTGCCATTTTATTCATCCATTATAAATTATTGTGGTAAGTATTAAAAAATAAACTTTAACAAAATAAAACAACAATGCATAATTATATTTCATTGTCAGTTCATAAAAAAAACAGTTATTAACAATTTAATGTTGTAATATTACGAAACAAAATCCAAACAGCAATTAATTTGTTTGACAAGATATTTGTTGGAAAAAGTTTTTCAAATTATGTTGGTGGTTTTCCAGAAACTAGAAGTCTTATATTAATTAGAAATTAGATATACCGAAGTCCTTTTCTTAGTAGATCCCACACATCATGGCGACCTTTTGACAGTTAGGCTGCTACCTGTAAAACCTGAATGTGTGTTATTTCTCGCCGTGGAGTAACTTCCCCGAATGTTTTTATTACTTGACAGAGCTTGTGTGAGCTTTTAAATAATTTTATAAATTTAAGTACATAAAATATAATTTTTGAAGCAAATTAAAATTATGCATTAAATGATATCACATGTTTAATATTTGAAAGTAATGGTTAATTTTTAGCATTTGTGGAAATATATAAAGGAGTAAAAATGATTATAGTAAGAAATATTCGACATTATGGCATATTCAAGATAAGTAATAATTTTTTTGGATAATCAATAATTCAGAAAGATTTTTAAAGAATTGGGAAATATTAATTCTCATGAAATCTTTTATTATTTAAAAAAAATGGAAGAAAAACACTTTTTATTAATTAATGCTTTTAATTTTATTACAATTGGTATTAATTATAAGTTTCCCATGCAAAATTCTGGTTGAATTGATAGAAAGATGCTTTAAAATATAAGGTTCTTTTTATATATAAAAATATATATTCCAATTTATTCCACATGGTAAATGGTCATAGCAAAGATGAGTTTGCGAATAGATTGAGTCTCAGTATGGATCAAGAAAAAAATGGAAATACCTACTGGATGTCTCGATGGATTTAAATAGCTGTCTAAAGGAATCGAATTTGTGGAAACATATAAAGGAGTAAAAATGACTACGGTAAGGAAATATTCGGCTAGCCATATGTAAGATAAATAGTATGTTTTTGGAGGTTCAATAATTCAGAAAGATTTTAAAGAATGGGGAAATATGATTCTTTATACAATCTTTTAATATTTAAATAAAATTAAGTAAACCTTACTGACTTCAAAGAAAGATGAAAACGTGTATAGTTTTCCAGCTATTATTTAATAATATAAACGAATACTCAAGAATTAATTTTTTTTTTTCTGTTCGGTGGATTTTAATTTACGTATTTAAATAAGACTCGCTTAATAGGATAAAAATATCGATGACGATTTCAGTATTAGAATTCAAAAGATTCAATAAAAAATGTCTAATCACATAGTTTCATCATATTCACGAAAGTTCCGATTACACAATCTGCACTTAATAATTACGGATTCATGGCAAAAATTACGGATTATCATATTAAAAAATATATATATTTTTGTGTGTGTGCTAAAAAGTAATGTTATGTTTGCGTTTTCTGATCTTTTGATTATTGATAGATCTTATTGAAATTTAGAGCATTTATTCTATAATTTCATATTTATACACCATAATTTCTATATAATAATTTCTAATAATATAATATAAGAAATTATTATACAGAATACAGTAATATTCAATATAATTAATTATTTTCAAAAAGAGTTATCTATCTTTTTAGATTGAGTCTCAGTATGGACAATTAAAAAAATGTAAAATAAATACTGGAAATGTATCAGTAAAATTTCAAATAGCTGTCTAAAGGAATCACAATTTGTGAAAACACATTGAAGTAAAAAATGACTACGGTAAAAATATTTGGCATACCAATTTAAGTAGTAAGGGCTTTGGAGGTTCATTAATTCAGAATAGTTTTTTTTGCATTCCAACTGTTTCTAAAGTGGGTTCCATTTAAACAATATATATTGACTTCAGAAATTGTCTTCTATTATTCAGAATTAGTTTAATCAATCATTCTTTATTAAAATTTATAAAATATTTTTATTTATAAAAATGATTATTTATAAAATATTAAATTATAAAAATATTCTATATTTATAAAATATTATATATTGATTTAAATCATATATTTAAATACTTGTAAAATATTTATGACTCAAAAGATAAAATAAGTGTTGTATTAAATAAATTTAAAAGGTACACATTATTTAAGAAATGGCATTTTTTGCCATTATCGGAAGCAATGTTATCAATATATTTACGATATTTTATATAGAAAATATAGTATATTTGTTTTTAAATTTTTCCATTTTAGGTGATTTTTAAATATAATTTTAAAAAAACCACTCAAAATAATTTTTATTTTTAAATTTCATTTTTAATAAAACCACTTCATTATCGCTGAAAATTTTAAAAACATCTTTCCAATGTATATTTAAATGGGAAAGATTAAATATCCTTTAAATCCTTTTTAATGCTTTCATCGATAATGATATTTAAATTAAAACTAACAGATAAGATATTTATACACATATTTATACTTCCTAAAATGAAAAGGCGATTTTAGGTTTAAAAACAACCTTTTCTTATGTTAATTTTTTGCATTCTTCAAAATGATTTCGTCGTTAGTATCGATGAAACTTTGATTTAAATTCTATCTGTAAGATTGGTTTTCATGTTGCCCTCTACAAAGTTAATTTGAATTGCATAAAGAACGTTGTAATTTAAATAAGTGAATTACTAAAAGTAAAATATAGGGAAGTTTTAACTTTGATGATATTAGTTTGAAAAACACAGAAAACTGATAGTTCTTGAATAATTAAAATTCTGTATAAAAGTGGCTTTAGTTGAAATTCATTTGAAACTTAATTCCCAAATTCAACAATTTTTTAATGAAATAAATTTCTTTTATTAAATAAATTGTGCAATGCGGAATTTGATAGTAGCTAACTAAAGTAATACAGACGAATGATAAATCAAAATAAATAATTAAATTATTTGTTTTAATAAATATTATTCATAATTGATTTTTAAATTATTTTTTATAATTAAAATTTGGAGCAATTCAAAAAAAAAAAAAAATTATATTTTTGTATAATAATATGCATTGTAATGTTTTGTTTTTTTTAAATAATTAGGCAGTTTAAATTTTTATGTATAAGTAATAATGTCATTGTTTTTGAGACGTACTTTTTCATTTTCAAAACGAATATGAGTTTAACTGTTAGTTCTACTTTTTATTATTTGAAATAACCTTTTTTAAGAGAAAAATAATTGAGATAGGTAAATTCTAATTTTAAAATATTTCTTATTTGATTGATTTGGAAATAACATGAATTTGCCTTTTAAATTTAGTACATTGATCATAAATTCTGAAAAGACTCAAATGAATTCTATAGCTTATAGAATATACGATATGACATGAGATTATTAATTACATGTCTCTTTTGTAATTTATTACTTTTACTAAGCTGGAAAACATTTTATTCACATTACATTAGTGAATATAGTTCAATCAATACATCAAATAGAAACTTGATGCTCTGATTTTTCAATTAAAAACAACTTTAAAAAGAAGGGTCATTTTAAAAATCTGAATTTAAAATAAGTAAAACTTTAATGACATCATTTCTTTTTTTTCAAATCTGAAATTAAATTACTTTAAAGAACATTTAATTAAAAAGAACTCTTTCTTTAAATCTTTAATATGTAACTTCATTTATACATTACTTTCAACTTTTATTAACTATCTATCGAAAAGTTTCAAAATAAAATAATTTTTTTTTTTGTCGTGCGCATTAGATTTTTTCTCTTGCTCCATTCACTTCTCAAGTAAACATTTTTATTTGAAAGATGAAGGCATTTTATATCGAGAGAGAACACTCACAATATAAATTTAAATAAGAATTCAATTTCACTGTTTCAAATGAAACAGATAATAAACAATGACCGAATAAACATCTCAGAATAACTGAGCCTTCATGCAGCATTTTCTTTGTTTTATCTGAAATTGTGCGCTCTTTGGATTGTTTATTTTTGAAAGCGAACGGTTTTTTTTATACCTTCGGTTTTCCTTTTTTACGAACAAAAGCCGTGCTTTTCTTGGTCTTACATCAAAAGTAAAATATTCTTTTTTTGTGCAAAATCTTCTAATTTGCATGCAAATTACCTGGGAAGGTAATTTCCGGTAAGTATCTCTATTTTGACAGACAAAATATTTAAAAACTTGAATTGAATTCTCTAAAAGGAGAATAGAAGCAATTTTTAATTTATTGGAGGTATAAATTTTTCTCTTGAATATTTCATATTTACTATTTAATGTTTTTCAGATAAATTGATATATCAATCAAATGCGTAGAAAAAAAGACCCTTACTTGAAGGCTGTTTTTTAAAAAATAATAAGTTAATCTTTCAGTTATTTTATCTTATTATTTTGAAATAATCCCTTGGAAGAATATTAGCAAATTGTCGTTCTTTCTAAAATATGAAGCATTATGTTTAAAGATGATTATAAATCTGAGATTCAAATAAAATTTGGATGGAAGATTAATTTTTGCGTTAGTTTAAAATAACAAAACAGTTTCCGAGTTCAGAATAACTTTTATACGATAATTTAATGAAAATAAAAAAAAATAAATATTATTTAAAGCGTTATTTTTTTTAAGTTTTATATTATGAAGATATTTTTAACCTAAATTTTTTTTATAATATTTATTATTAATATTCTCTAATCGCTTTAAAATTAGTATGAAATTTTTAAAAATTTTTAAATGCTTTATTTGTTTACAAATGTTAAGTTAGCAAGTAGGCAAATAAAAGAATTGTAATAATAAATATACAGTGTGATAAAAATAAAGAAACTGAATAAAATTTCGGTTTAAGGTATTTTAGATAAGCGTTAAGAATCATATGAAAAAAATAGTGAAATTCTCAGAGTTACTGCTAAAATGGCAAAATTTCTCAAAATTTCAAATGACAAACACTACTATGATCGGCTTTCTGTAGCTACATACCTAAAAAGGAATACAAGGCCTATCTGTGTTCAGCAGGCTCACACACACACACAAAAATACTTGAAAAAAATATTTATTAGACTGATTTTCTCAATATAATTTAATTAATAAAATTATGCTTTCTCAAAAGAAAATTAAAATTTAATGAAAATTAAAATTTAATAAAAAATAAAATTTAATATTTTCATCAATGCTAAGTTTAATAATAAGCACAGTCCTTGTGATCAATTTCTTTTCGTTTATTTAATACTGGGACTTTAATACAAATTCATGATAGTTTTTTTAACCGTTAATTTTAAAATAATATAGATATGATAAAAATAGAAATAATAATTATTTTTTTTATGCTGCTTTGTCATAAATTTATTTAAACTATTTAAGAAACTTTAGCTTAGAAATAGAAAAATTACTTAGGAAAAATTAAAGAAAATATGTATGTAAGATACATAAATAAACAATATTTTTTTAATTATTCAAAAGTAGCTTATAATATTTTTAATAAAATTAATTTCATGTATATTCAAGTAAATATGTTTACTTCGTTGGAAAGTCAAAATATTTAAACTTACAAACATAATAAAGGGATTTATTTTTCAAATTGTTATCAAATTAGTATTTTTTGATATTTTAAAATTAAAGAAAAAAAAAGTTTATTAGGAAAAATGTTTTAATGGATAATAAGTAAAAAATTAAATCATATACACAAGCAATTAAATGAAAAAATATTCTTGAAAAAAAAAAAAAAATGTTTCATTAAAATGTTCCCTGCTGTTTTAAATAAATAAAATGTAGTTCATATTTGAAAATTTTAATTTGTTAAATTTTTAAATATTTTAATAAATGTTATATAATAAACTATTAAATTTTACAGGATGATCATGATTTTCCACTTCGAAAGTAGTTTCTTAAAATTATAATTCGGAAGAAAAAATAAATATTTTACGTCTTCTTAAACTCATTTACATTTCAGACAGAAAAAAAAAAGAACAAAAATCATTTATAAAGCACATAGCACGTTATAAATAAAACACCATGAGTAATAAAAATTTACCAGGAAAACAAATTAGCAATTAAACACTGCTACAGATAATACAAATTTAAAAATAGCATTAATATATGCAATTACCATCGGTATCATTATTTTTTAAAAATTCAGAATTTGTTTTTGAAATAAACGTTAAGTACTGAATGAAAAAAATTGTTTATATGAGAAAGCATAATTACACTTTATTCTTTTATTTAAATCGGCTCTATTTTTCACCAATTGCAAAATAACTTAGTAGCTCATAAATTTTAGAATGTTCATTTAAATTAAATGTAATGAATAATTAAATGGGATAAAAAATAAACTACCTAAATCAGTTAAGAATTAATTAAAAATAAAAACTAATTAATGTTTCATTAGTCAATGCTTTAAATTTCATGGGTTACGAAATTGTTTATGAAACTTTCGTTTTAGCTCTAAAATTCAAATGGAAAAATAAATTAATTGTTTAAAAGATGTTCTCTTACAGAATGTACTGCATATGTACAACTCAAAGCTTTTAATCATGAATGGAAACTGTTCATTATTCATTAAAATATACGCTTAAGGAATTATAACACAGTTGAAGTTTTGGTTTTTAATTCAAAAAAGCGTTAAAAGTCCCGATTTGTTTTACAACAGCGTATTTATGTGAGAATAGAATTTGTGCTCTGGTAACAATGAGATCAAGATCCAATTATTTATGAAAGACTTAAATTCATTTTTAATATTGTTGAATTAATAGTGATTTTTCAGATAAATCAGGCGTCGAAAGATTTTTTCTTAAAATCAGATCTATCCATTTCAGATTTTTCTCACTGTGAGAAATTCTGTATTATGAAACTGAACTTGTGTCTCACTGATAATACATTGAAGTTAACTTCCAGAAGAACTATAATTCGATTTGCGCTAGTGGGGTTTGCCATCATCTGGAAAATGACTTTCTGTATAAATGGTGATAGTGTTTTTGCATTGAAAGTTAGACTACTTGGTAGAAATCTTTCCTTCTTAGTTCAGATGTGTTATGGCCAATTGGCTAACGCTCTGGCCTTTGGTACCACAGGCTTCAGGTTCTAATCCTGGCTGTGCCCTGGATGTTTATTAGTGGTTCGGAATCAACGTTAAATTCGGTCCCGGTCTAATTAGCCCAAATCGTGCGAAAAATGCCGTTGAGCGATAAATCAAACCTCCAAGTTCGTTCCAATACTACTGAATTCCCAATACTATTCTGAAAAACATACATGCATTATCGTTTTCCAATGCATTATCCTTTTTTTTGATACTAATAGGCATAATGTAATAAACCCGAATTCGTTCCAATACTATTCTGAAAAGCATGCATGCATTATCGTTTTCGAAATGCATTATCCTTTTTTGATACTAGTAGGCATAATGTAATAAACCCGAAAGGTTAGATGACTCCATTCGAAAATATTTATTGTATAGTCAAAAATGGATTTTTCACTAGTACATTCCAATACTACATGCAAATGTTGAAGAATTATTCTTAAAAGTATTTATGCATTATCTTTTTCTTAATGCATAATCCTTTTTCTCTGCTATTAGTGGGTGTAATATAATAAACCCAAAATGTTAGATGATTCCATTCGGAAAATACTTATTGGATAGTTACAAATTTAAACACTGATACATATGAGGAAACACATCATATTAATGGAACAAGTTTCATGTATATGTGATACTATTTTAACTATTGAAAAATATATTATAATTCTAAATTAATCAGTGCTGTGTTAGAATAATATGTTCCTATATTTTTCAAGTTTCTTTATATGAATATTCATTTCTGATATGGCTTTTGGGCTTATCATGTGAAACACTCTTTTAGGCTAAACATTTTCAACAATGCCATAACTGTAAAAAAATCCATTTAGAATACATGGACGACAAAAAGTGAACTAATATTGATTTATTAAATATTTATTTTATCTAGCATCTTCTGGTTCCTTTGTTACCTAAAGTCATAATAAAAAGAAAAATTTTAAATTAAGGTAAATAAAATAACATGACTTAAAAAAAAAAAAAACAATAATGTTAGAAAGTTTAAATTGATACGATAAACTTTTCTTTTATAAATAAAAAAAAATGCTGTTATTATATTCTAAGTTCAAAAGAAAAAAAATTAGTCTCAAGTGAGTGAAACGGAAAGTGAAATAAAAAGTTATACTTTCTCCCAATAATGATCTTTTAACAACTGAATAGCTTTTTCTGAATTTTTACTAAATATTTTACAAAATGATTTTACGTAGAGGGTGTAAGATTTAAAAATAACTTTCAAGAATTCCTTTTTCTCCCTTTGAGTTTATGAAGAAATCTTCGTAATTTAAAAGTGATAAGTTGAGATAAACGTACAAAAGTATTTTCCATATTATTGATTAATTTGATTTTATTTTTAAGTAAATTTATTAATAATAATTAATTACTTCTTTGCCATTTTATTCATCCATTATAAATTAGTATGGTAAATATTGAATAGTAAATTTTAACAGAATACAAAAAAAATGTATAATTATACTTTCATAAAAGTTCATAAAAAGTTCATATTAATCCATGCATTAAAAGTCAGTTTATAAAAATAAGTTATTAACAATTTAATGTTTTAACACTATTATTTTGTTTAATATTTTTTTGGGAAAATTATTCAAATTAAGTTGGTGGATTTTTCAAATTAACAATAATGAAATGCATGCCACTTATTTCAATTAAAACTGATTTCCACAGCTTCCCATATCTTGAAAAATAAATTCAATACGTTATTTATAGTGACTAAATTACAAAACTAAAAAGAGGTTAATGATATATAAGAGTAGCAAAAGTATGATTTTTGATTCGATTTTGAGTGTCCAATTATAGTAAATCAAATTGCTGAAAACTTTAAAAACATTATTATCATATTAAAGCAAGTTCGTTTAAGGGTCCTTGTACTCTCCGTACTGCCTGGAACTCTCACTCGATTCCTGCACATTCCTTTTCCCCTCTCCCTCCGAACCCTTCTTTCTCCCTCTCCCATTATCGGTTCCAAAGTTTTTTTTGTTTTCCGTTTTAATGCAGCTAGCAACCAACTTAGACAACTGTTTTTGATGCCTTAATGCAAGTGCTGCACAGACATTACTCACTTTGTATTACCCAGGGGGCGTGTGTAACTTGATGATAAGCCACGGACGAGGAGTAACAATGCGGAGTGGATTCCGAACCACTACAAACACCCATGGGTAAGCCGGGATTTGAATCCTATACCTATGGTACTGAGCACCAGAGCGCTAGCGACTCGGCCATCAGACCCTAAAACATAAGGGCTGCACCGATGTTACTCACTTTGCATTACCCAGGGGCGCTTGCAACTTGATGGTAAGCAACGGATTGGAGTAGAAATGCCCCCGCAGCGCTCTACGATCCTATTAGGACCGGGACCTACGGCTTAAAGTGGATTCCGAATCACTACAACACCCATGGCAACGCCAGGATTTGAACCCGATACCTGTGGTACTGAACGCCAGAGCGCTAGCCATTCGGCCATCAGGCCCTCAGGTTCCAAAGTCTAACTAGCGAAAGAATGTAGTACTGTTCAAAATTTAACATAAGAGTCAACCCGTCCTTGAAAGGAACGTGCAGAGTCCAAAGTCTAACGTACGGGTCGACCCGTCTTTGAAAGGAGGATCTATCAACTTTGAATTGTTCCCTGTTGTCTATATTTTTGTTTTGGGAACGTATGCTGGATCCTTAATCATAACCTCTTAGGCTTCCAGATGTTTAACGAGATATAATTAAATGTTTATAGCTTTTTGTAATATTTTTTTAAGTATTGTAACATTGTTTATACATTCGTCATTGGTTAAATATTTATCCATAAGAAATAACATGAAAATCTACTTTATGTAAACAAATTACAACTTTAAAAATGTCCTATTAATTGCAGAGCTGTGTTGTTTCATATTTTGAGTTTTCCCACTAGAATGTCTTTTTCAAAATAGATAACTCAACAAGTTTTGACACTAAAAAAAAAACTATATGCCCATGTCAGTTTTTTCTTGTTTTCTAATCAACATTGTATGCAAAACAAATATATAGTTATGCATTAAAATATTACGAACTCTTTTTATGAGATACATTAAAATAACAAATACAAAAATGTCTATGCAACACTTTGAAAAATTGCTTTTCATACATGATATTTTTCTTGATTTTACAACTATCTTGATATCATCGTATAAGTTTAAGAAACTCTTTTTGAATAATATATTTTCTTCATAAGACCCAAACTATTAAACGAGAATGAAATATTTGTATATGGAAAATCCCTGAGGATAAAATAGGTATTATAAAGGACGAATACTGTTTAAAGTATTCGTACTTTAAAAACATTTTGTTATATTTTAATATGTAATACTATGTCATGAGTTTCTGTGATAAAATTTTGTTCAGTAACATATGTAACAGTAAGTTTTCAGTAAAATATTTGCTATATACTTGAGCAGGTTGAATATTACTTCCTTTCAAACATTATCGTTCTTTCTTCAAATTGATCGAATAAAAAAAATCACTATATTCAGAATTTTGTTTATAGATCTTTTTTATTTCTTTTAATATTAGTTTACAAAGATTACACATTTATGTCCATAAAATAAGTTTCATTTTATATCCGTCGATAGTTGCCAGAATGTTTGCAATGTTGGCAAAAAAGTCAAAGCACAAAAAATTGGGTGATGGAACTTTTTTTTTTTTGTTAATTTCTTGAAATTCTTTAAATTAATGCACTTGATTAGAGTTTACTCTAAATTAGAGATTACACTTGATTAGAGTTTTGGGTAGGGTGCTCAAAATCTACCTCCCCGTGGTGCACCTGGTAACACTTTTTAGTGGCTAAAAGATCTACAACTTGGTATTTTTGTTAGATTAATGAACTCTGTTTCAGCATGTTTTGTTGTATTATCTGCTTTTCTTTCTTCGTTGTTCTTTTTTTTTCTGTAACTGTTCACAATCTGTCATTGGAAAAAAAAAAGAGTTTTGGGTATGATAAAATTGCTTGTTGGATACTTATGAAAATCGACAAATTTATGAGACCACACAACTACACGTCAGTAATCAATGAAGTTTTTCAACGTTAAAGAACAAAGTTACTTTTTGATATTCAATTTTATATTGATATCGATTACTTTTTAAATTTTACATGATTCATTAGAATGACTAAAAACAGGTATTTCCGTTATATTCTGATGGGAGAGAGTTATCTCTGAGTAGAAAAATATTTTTGCCATCACAAAAAGGGTTTCGAAAAAAGTCTTTCAAGGACCTCTTTTAAGGTAGTTCTGATCATGCCAAGCGATTTAAAAACAGGAATTCTAAAAAAAAAAAAAAAAAACTCAACTACTGAATTATCTTAAGCAACATAAATGAGATTAAGAACTTCTGGGGAAGTTATAAAAAGAAGACATTCCATTCTTACCATTATTTCAAATGGTTCTATTATTGACAGTGATAAATTTAGAAAATACGCGCTAATAATTGCCAAAGTACTGGTTAAAAATATATATGGTATACTTCCATTGCTCACAAATTGTCAATATATGGAGAAAATATATTTTCATTTGCATTGCTACCTATTGGACGATATGAAAAAGCTCAGGAAACAATGTTTATGGATTTAAAAAAAATATCGTGAACGGTTCTCTAGAAAGTGTTAAACGCGCTAATAATTGCCAAAGTACTGATTAAAAATATATATGGTATACTTCCATACTTCCATAGCGCACAAATTGTCAATATATGGAGCAAATATATTTTCATTTGCATTGCTACCTATTGGACAACATAAAAGCTCAAGAAACAATGTTTATGGATCCAAAAAAATATCGTGAACAGTTCTTTAGAAAGTGTTCAACGCGCTAATAATTGCCAAAGTACTGATTAAAAATATATATGGTATACTTCCATAGCGCACAAATTGTCAATATATGGAGCAAAATATATTTTCATTTGCATTGCTACCTATTGGACGATATGAAAAAGCTCAGGAAACAATGTTTATGGATTTAAAAATATCGTGAACGGTTCTCTAGAAAGTGTTAAACGCGCTAATAATTGCCAAAGTACTGATTAAAAATATATATGGTATACTTCCATACTTCCATAGCGCACAAATTGTCAATACATGGAGCAAATATATTTTCATTTGCATTGCTACCTATTGGACAACATAAAAAGCTCAAGAAACAATGTTTATGGATCCAAAAAAATATCGTGAACAGTTCTTTAGAAAGTGTTCAACGCGCTAATAATTGCCAAAGTACTGATTAAAAATATATATGGTATACTTCCATAGCGCACAAATTGTCAATATATGGAGCAAATATATTTTCATTTGCATTGCTACCTATTGGACGATATGAAAAAGCTCAGGAAACAATGTTTATGGATTTAAAAAATATCGTGAACGGTTCTCTAGAAAGTGTTAAACGCGCTAATAATTGCCAAAGTACTGATTAAAAATATATATGGTATACTTCCATACTTCCATAGCGCACAAATTGTCAATACATGGAGCAAATATATTTTCATTTGCATTGCTACCTATTGGACAACATAAAAAAGCTCAAGAAACAATGTTTATGGATCCAAAAATATCGTGAACAGTTCTTTAGAAAGTGTTCAACGCGCTAATAATTGCCAAAGTACTGATTAAAAATATATATGGTATACTTCCATAGCGCACAAAATTGTCAATATATGGAGCAAATTTATTTTCATTTGCATTGCTACCTATTGGACGATATGAAAAAGCTCAGGAAACAATGTTTATGGATTTAAAAAATATCGTGAACGGTTCTCTAGAAAGTGTTAAACGCGCTAATAATTGCCAAAGTACTGATTAAAAATATATATGGTATACTTCCATACTTCCATAGCGCACAAATTGTCAATATATGGAGCAAATATATTTTCATTTGCATTGCTACCTATTGGACAACATAAAAAAGCTCAAGAAACAATGTTTATGGATCCAAAAAAATATCGTGAACAGTTCTTTAGAAAGTGTTCAACGCGCTAATAATTGCCAAAGTACTGATTAAAAATATATATGGTATACTTCCATTGCGCACAAATTGTCAATATATGGAGCAAATATATTTTCATTTGCATTGCTACCTATTGGACGATATGAAAAAGCTCAGGAAACAATGTTTATGGATTTAAAAAATATCGTGAACGGTTCTCTAGTGTTCAACGCGCTAATAATTGACAAAATACTGATTAAAAATATATATGGTATACTTCCATACTTCCATAGCGCACAAATTGTCAATATATGGAGCAAATATATTTTCATTTTCATTGCTACCTATTGGACAACATGAAAAAGCTCAAGAAACAATGTTTATGGATTTAAAAAAAATATCGTGAACAGTTCTCTAGAAAGTGTTCAACAGAGAAATATGATAAATATAACCGACACTCACTCCTAGTAAATCTAATTCTATTCTATTTTTGTTATATAACCTGATAAAATATATCTGAGACGATGTCCTAAATATAAATTTCATTTGAACTCGAAAGAAAATCAGCACGTTCTAAAAATAGCCGAAGTTTCATGATTTTTCAGTGAAGGAAGTGAGCCAAATTCAGATATCTTTTGAAAATAATCATAGTTTGATTATTGATTGCGCCTTTTGTTTTCCAATTTTTTTTTTCCAAGATTTATTTTAATTTTATTATCAAGATTAGTGTTTTTTAAGATTTCTTTTCAGTTAAAATGAGTGGTGTTATTAGCAACAATGATTTTTTCATAATTAATGTACATTCTAAACAAAGATAATTATTTTTTGTAACACAAAGTTATTACTACTACTAGTAGTAGTTATTTCTAATATTTAAGAGTTTAATATTATTTTTAATTTATAGAGGGGGAAAAATAAATGTTTTATAAAAAAATTTAAAAAAAATGTTTAAAAAAATGTAGCTTGCAAAATAAATTATTTCTTATCAAAATTCAATGTAAAACAGAACATTTCAAACATAATTTCTGTAACATTGATATTTATATTATCTAAACACTAATATGCATTTTCAAATTAAAATTTTCATTTTTTAATTTATAATCATGCTTTTAAAATAGTTTATTAAATATTGGTCAAAATATATGCTTGAAGAAAATAAACCTCACGCAAACATATTGCCATTTCGGAACTTTCCTAGAAAATCCAATGTAGAGTTAAATTGACCACAAGCTGTTTTGCTGGGAGCATTACAACTATTAAATATAAATTCCTCATCCCCTCAAACCCATTCGAAACAATTTTCAGGGCAATTTAATCAAAAGATAATTTTCTGCCAGAAATGAGGATGCTTTGCTCCACAGTGCACAAGAATATTTGTTGAAATATCCTAAATATATAGGATTTAAAATTTTTAAATTTGGTTTAAATTACCTTTTACTAGTATCTTTACGTCTAATTTTGAAATTCATTATCATTAAAATGACAGAAAAATAATTTTTTGTTAGTTTATTTTGTTACGTTAAGAATTTTATTCAAAAAATTAAGATAATGACATCAAAATATTTGCATCGATAAATATTAATCTTTTATCAGAACAGTTTATTTTATAAAGTTTAAACATAAAAATTAATCAAAATTTTAGATTTGAGAAACTAAATTTCTAATATTTTGAAAAATAGAGAACAAAATATAAACGTTTTTAATCAAGTATAAAATTTACAGTATATTTCAGGATAGCATTTGGAAACAAAAAAATATATTACAGAATTCAGGTGATAGCCAAAAAAGTGAATTCTATCACATGTTAGAAAAATGGATTTGTATTATCTTTTACTATGTTGTGCATTGATTCTGTCAACCCTACATCTGGTACGCGAGTATTATTTTATAGCGTTTAAATGAATCATCTGGTGATTCATAAGAAGATAATGATTCAAGGAAAAAAAAAAAGAAGGTAAAGATAATTGTTTCTTTTATTTGTTTTATTTTCTTCGAAACATAGGGGGATGAAAGAATGTGATAGAATTAATGTCACTCCATGTGCTATGAAATGCGCGTGCTTTATTTTTCACATCAGCATAGATTTATTGTGTTCTTCCCAACTTTATGCGAAAGTGAAACTATCTAATGGGAAATGGCACTTATATTTCTTTTGTAAAGAATATCTATAATCCTTTTTCCCTTCTTAAGCAATTATAACATAGTATGGAAATTTTACTCTTTTTGAAATAAATTTAGTTTTCTCTACTTATATCTTAACTACTAATCTTGAAATTATTATTTTTTACTTGCAGGCAATATACAAATTTGAATATTATATATATATATTTAATTTCACACTGCAAAAATAATTGTCATGTAAGTGTCATGGTTCATTATTGAATAAAGATGAAAATGGACTATAAATTTTAAGACTTTTATTCCTTTTCAAACTGTGTTGTATTATGAAAAATTGGACAATATTGAAATCTCATGTTCTCCTTTTTAGGGATTTAACTGTGCCTGATTCCAATGTTATTGTACGCCAAAGCACGTCCATATAGGGCTCAACTGGTCGACAAATTTTTGTAAAGTTAAATATTCACCGAATGGAATTGTCAGTCATATCTCCAAGCATAAATCCTATAGAGCATGTTTGTGGTGCTCTTACGATTCAATTCGCATTCCCTTCACAAAGTTTTATAACAGCTTTGCTGGAAGAATATAAGCCAGTTCTCCAATTCTTTGCTAGAAGAGTAGAAATAGTTTTTCAATTATTTCCTAGAAAGGTAGAAACAAATTCTCCAATTCTTGGCTAGAAGAGTAGAAACCAATTCTCGTTAACTGATTGATTTATGATATGAATCAAAGTTCTTCTAGTTTGTTCGAGATTATAAGCTCTGCTTTAGAACTTCGGTGCAGAAAAGTCTTGGGCACTATAATTCCTGCGTAACATAATTATTGTTCGTAATTGAGTGGTAATTCTTTGTATTAAATTGATAAAAAAATATCCTACCTAATTTTAATAAAATCTACTCAGTAGTTCTTGAGATAATCGATGTAAAATGGTAGTTCTTTTAATTTTGAATTCTTTTCACTTCTGACGGCATTTAAAATTGTTTTATAATATATCAGTTTTTTGCAATGTAGAAATCATTAACCACAGTTGAGTGGTTAATCCTTTTTATTACTTGAAGACATACGAAGCACAAATATATAAAAAAATGTTATTCGATTGTAAATAGAAAATGTCTATTGGAATGTAAAGCACTTATGTCAGTATTTTAAAGCTAACCCATTCTGAAATTTCATAAAATCTAGAGAAAGATGCATCCTTCTTTAAAAATATGCAACTGAAATATTTTTACAATGTCAGCATGTCAGCACATTGGAAAAAACAATATGATACTTGGTAGAACAAGAAATGTATCTTATGTTTGTGGTTTCAATGCCATCTTTAAGAACAATTTAAGTATGAAAAACACGCAATGAGTACTATCATAGAAGAGTTCAACGAACTGAACGAAATACCGTAGAGGATAGTTCAGTAAATATACAAATCACTGAACTTTTAGAAGGAAAATATTTTACTGAGAATCATTGAGTATTTTGTGTAAAATAAAGAAAATATGCTTAGTAGGTGATATTTTTTAACATTTCGAAATGCAGGTTTTATTATGTCTGAACGAACTTTTATCGTGATGACTTAGCAAATCAAATCGCAAATTCTAACATTTTGCTATGCTTTCAGATTCCTATGAGAATTCATATCAAATAAAATGCAACGAAAACATAGAATATTTTGCTAATTTCTTAAAATACGCTTAATAGACGATTGTTAATTTTTCTAATATGATAATTTAATTAATGTTTAATTTATTTTATTTAAATAATATAGTAGACTTGAAAAATATTTCCCCAAATGATTTTCTCCCTTTTTTTTTTGTCTCATTTGCATTTCATAAAATAATATGGAAGGAATTAATTTTAATTTGGAATAAAGATAATATTTTTTATTAAAAAAATTCCCTTTTGCCATTTATTTTTTGTTTCATAATTTTCATCACTGCACCTGTTGTATGCTTCGGAATTCGAATAAATATCTTTTTCTATTTATGGTAATTCTCTTTTGATGATACTGACTCATGAAAATGTATATACAGTGAGTGTTATTTTTGTGTTTTGGGTGTACAAAGATTTGTCAAAGTGTAGATTTTTGATACAAGAAAAGAAAATATTTTAAATTATGGCCGACAGATATGTCTCTGTTAAACAAGCAAATTTAATCCCGTATAAACGTTATTATTCAAACGTTATGAAATAACTCTTCATGAGTAGCATTGTTTGTGATTTGAATTAGTGCATTGTCAAATTAATGCATGATTCCGATATTGACATCATCTTTGGTAAAGCAATGTCAAAGCAACTTCTCTTTTAATCCAACGAAACAGCATTCTGGTCTTAAATTTATACTTCCCATTTCCAGCATTCGTTTATTAGATTTACAACCCTGTTGTTCGAGTTTGGAAACCAAACGCTCTATCCACCTTTTTTATTTTAATGCAATTTTAATTTCACAACCCTTATGTTTTAGTATGGATTTTAAGATGAAAATACATTTATGAAACCTGCTTTATCTTGAATAGGAAATAATTTGTTTTTAATTATACTATTAAAAAGGGATTGAAAAAGAAAAGGGTTATCCATTATAACAATAAAATATCAAGAATATAATCGTAACAGATTTAACATTGCTACTTAAAAAATTGGCACTGACTGAAATATTATTTAAAAGATATTAAACAATGAATTTTCTTTTCTATACAATGGAGCTATGACATTTTTACGTTACTCGGATCTAATGAAGACGGATTGCGCCACCATGTTGTACAAAAATCTTTCCTCAAACAGAATTGTAGATTTACAATTTTTGCATGTGATCTTTTCATTTGAAGTTGAAAGTTTGTTCACAAAAATGTGTCGTTATATTATAAACACAAATATAACAACACATTTTTATATTTGTGTTTAAATGTGTATTTATATTTTTAATGATTAGGTCTGGAAAAGATAATTTATATTGCTCATAAATTTCTTAAGTTATTTTTATGATTTGGTAAACTGAATAATTTAATTATTCTTAATTTTTATAATTTATTACTTTAAAATGATGGTAAATATCTAGAATCATGTACCCTTTGTGCCAAATGCATCGCCAAGAAGCCACGTCAGCAAGTAAGCATAATAACGAATGTACCAAGTAGTTTCCGCGGTAAAATGAAATTATGCCGAAATCCTTCACTAGGTTGCTAAATCGCCTAGTAAACAAACAAAATGGTGCCAATGTTCGTGTCATTGTAAAACACTATTTCGCCAAAATTCATCGCCAAACATCACTATTTCGCCAACATTAGTAGCCAAGCAGACATTATGACAAAGTTTATTAATGAAGGTGTTTTTAAGTCAAAGTTTATTGCTTTAACGCCAAATATTATCACTATCCTCCCAAAATTTTAATCCTTGAAATGATTTTGACCATATTTATCACCTTAAACTTTTTCACTTAAGGAATGTTTTTAAAAATTGCTTTTACGCCAAAAAGTTAATGCTTTATCGCCACATTTTTATCACTTTAAAACATTTTTTTGAAATCTAGAATACTGTATGACTGAGGGTGTCGCCAATCATGCCATTCTGAATATTTCGCTTTTCAATTACTGCGACTGCAATGTAATTATAATATACATTGAAAAGTTTTAAGATAAAAATATTGAATACTTTTAAGAAAATCATTAATGTGCTTATTGCAAGTTTCCTACTTAAATATTTTAATACAGATAGCATGCTGTTTTTGTTAATTTATGTATGTAAATGTAACCAAATACATGATTAAAATAGTTTTAATTTTAACTATCTTAATTATGTATTTAATCTTTCATGCCAAATATAAATTAGTAGAAGTATTGAAATTTTCTTTCAGCAAAACTTCATTTCGTGACTAAAGTAAAATTTCACCAAATCATCGCTATTTTTAACGTAATAAATTAAAGTGTTTTGCGTGATTCATGATAAATCTTTCGTTCACTTGAGGGTAATTCTCAGGCGGCCAGCTAACGGTAAATGTTTTAGTTTTCTTATTAGTCACTACATGTACATATAATTGTTATAAATAATAATATTTTTTTGTAAAAATCATATGTGAATAAACACTTCTGATGAAACAATAATTGCTACTCTGATTATATGTGATTAAAATTTTCACACATAAACATTTCCACGAGTTTTATAAATAAATTCCTATACACTGCCAAATATAGCGACATTTTTATTTTAATTAGTAAAATTTATATTTTAGGTATATTTACAGAACAAACGCAATTACATAATAAATGAAATACATTTGGAGAATTTTTTGAAATAAGCAATTTAAAAAAATTTTATTTGGAATTATAAATTATTTGAAAACGCCTGTCATAATTAGACTGGAATATTTTTAGTAAAATTACTAAAAATATGCGATGGTGTTTATTTCACTAATTATATAGCATGATTGCTTTTTAGACGTTTGCTTTGTAAAGCAAATGTCTAAAAAGCAATCAAAATTACATTTATTGTACATATTTTTTATAATATAATAAATTTTGAAGAATCAAAATATCGAAGCAATTTACATATTTAATCCAATAAATTGTAGAATTAAGGCAACAAATGATTATATAAAATATTATTTCGGATTAAGAATTGTCATGGATAACCCTTCTCTGAAAATTAATCGTCAACATTGCCAATTTTTAGTTTTTCGCTTCGTAAAATATTCATTAAAGGTATTTTTGCAGAACAATCTAATTTATTACCTAATTGAATTACATAATTCTTTAATGAAATTAGGTAATTAATCAAATTGAGGAATTAAGGAAAAAATTGGGAAAACTTTTATTTGGGATTACAATTTTCATAAATAAAGCATTTTCTGTAACTCTGTAAATTGATCGTCAACATTTCTTATTATGGAGTTATTGTTAAACTTTTGCAATGTAAAGTGTACATTTGAGATATCTTTTCAGAAAAAGTTTATTAGCATATTTAAAAACAGATGATTTAAATAGTTAAGGCATCAAGAAAATTATAAAAGAAACATTATCTTGGATTAGAAAACAGTAGAAAATGCTAATCGTAAAATATGTGCCAACTGCGCTACTCTGTGTAAAGGATTATCTTTTTATGTTTAGTTAAAATTTGTGGAATATTTCCCTCGGCACCAAATTACTTCATTATGCACCAAAAATACCCCTTTTTTAAATAAAAATTTCAATAGAAATCAATTACCAATCTATTACCATATGAATAACAATAAGCTGGATTTAAGAAACTATATGTTTCTCTTGTTATAGCAAATCTAATCATTCAACTTTCAGGTTACTACTATGCCAGAAATAGTAAAATAATAAAGCTACAACATATGGTCTGTATAATATACATATAATACTTTTAATAATAAATATCTGGTTTGCGTGCACAGAGTTTCTTTGTGAATACATTTCCCATGGGCCCAGCTAACGGAAAATTGTTTATTTTTCATATTAGTTATTGCATATATAAAAATTATAATGAATAACAATAATTTTTTACGATGATCTTAATTATCTAAATACTTCTAATCACACTGCAACATTTTTATTATATGCAAATTTTTTTAAAGTATTCATAAAGAAAGCACTTCTATAAGGTCTGTAATTTCATCGCCAACGTTGCCAATTATTTTTTTAGCTTTTGGTTAATTAAAATGTACATTTAGAGTATTTCTGCAGTATAAAAAAATTACAAAATAAATTTAAAAAATAAGGAATTAAGACAACAAATAACCAATAATTATTCACCGATGCTACTCTAAATAATAAGGCTGATTTTTATATTGCTTAGATTTTTCTGCTTCTACTGCTTTTGTGCAAAATTTGCATTTACAACAAGTCATTTTCCATTTGTGATCTTTTCACTTACGATTAAAGCATTATTAGCAAAAAAAAATATCAGTACACATACTATGGACCTGATCGAGCTTAATGGTTTTTAGTCCTTCAAATTTTGGAAATTCTTTTATTAAAAAATATAAGGAGACCGTGTCTAAGGTTCCTGCATTTCTTCTAAAGAAAGGCACAATACATTTACAGGACAGAAAGTCTACCAATTGAGTTTCAAGAAAAAAAGTTTTTGTGTGGTACCACTCCTATGCTTGTTTGTTATAAATTGCAGAAACACGGATGAACCTACATTGATCCACCGAAGTTTTCCAAGCTAAGCCACCATTAAAGTTCTTAAAGATCCTTGCCCCAACATAACCCTTGCATTAAACAAAATTTTCTAAAACGTGTTTATTACATTTATAGTGCGACCCATTTTATTTCTTTCATGATTTCTAACTTTGATATTGTGATTTTCATTGTCCTTTTATTTCGTCATTTTTATTTTCGATTCCATTTTTGCTTCCAAATTACCTTTTGCACAAATTACGTTTTTATATGTAATAAAAATTGGCGATGAAATTATTCTTCGAATGTTCATTGTAAATTAAGTAAGGAGATTCAGCATGACTTATAATAATTCTCTTTCTGACTGATGATCAAAACCCAAGTCAATGACGAAAAAAAATACATGGAAGGAAAGATACAACTATTTCTGTTGTTAAAAAGGGATGGTGCGAAAACTCAAAATCTTCAGATACATCGAGTTAAATGCTTTAAAAATGCTATTTCTATTTATATAAAAATTAATAAGAAGTTTGCTGATTGGTCAAATGTACTCTTTCTTTCTGAAAATGAATCGTTCTTATGAATATTGCTCTGGGTTTCTGATGTGGGGGAGGTAGGTTCTCAAGCCGACAAACAATCTTGAATTCTCTATACACGGTACAATAAATCCCCAAATTCAACGCCTTTTCTTTGGATTCCAAAAAGGTGCGACCAACCTCGATGTCTGAAGTGTTTTTCAAAATTTTGTGATTAAAAACCCTCTGCCTCTAGGTAAAAATGGAATGTTCTATTTATTTGCCTTTCGAGTACTTATTGCCTTTCTAGTACTTATTGATTTGCCTTTCTAGTTGGCATTCGAAAATAACAATATATCTCTTTCTATTGAAATAATAATCCAGTTTATTAGTAACACTATCATTCCTTTATACATAAAAAATTACAAGTTTTGATTTATTAGAGTTTTGTTCATTTGTAAAAATGCCATACACAAAGTTTAAAAATGTGTGTTTAGTAAAAAAGTAAAATATATGTTACATACATGTGTTTAAAAATACGGAAACAATCTTATGCAAACAATACAGTTTTTTTTAAATTTACGTTGTTGCATACATCAAAATGCATTGTTTAAAGCTCGATTAAGAGGATTCAACCTAAACAATGAAAGTTGCATTTTGAACAATATATGAAGCAGGATAGAAATCAGTGTTGCTGTGTCTCTTCAGTGGTCAGTATCGTTTCACTGGGAAGCAACAAATTCCTCCAATTACAGTATTGTAACTCTAAAGAAATTGGCGAAAAATTCCGGGTTGCAAGATTAGCGACTGCCTCAGGGGTACAGTATTTTAGATTTCAAACTTAAACTTATTTATTAAAAAAAGTTTCTAATATCATTTATTTAACTAACTTTCCAAAATGCTGAATAAATTAAAAATTTTCTTCCTTTGATTTTATCTGGTTGAAAAAATAGACTTTAAATATATTTTCTAATTGAATGAATGAGTTCAGCATTTACTTTACTGAATTCTATAATAATGAGCAATGCATATGGTACAATGCAATAGTGTAGATAATATTTTTTGTAAGTCTTCAATATGTTTCTAAGAATAATTGCAAATAAAGGGAATTAATAATTATTATTCTATTAAAATAATTTAATAAATAACAATATCATTTAATTATTAAAGAGGGATTTAAAAGCGTGCAAATCTGGAGAAGATCAGAATATACAAGTTTTTAAACCATCCTAAGGCATAGGCCTTAGGCTATGTACGAGCCAAATATAAAAGTTTCAAGGTGAAAATTGTACATTTGTATAATAAACAAACAAATAGAATTTCAATTTTATGTATAATATTGATTTACGAATTAATTATTTTTTCGGAATAATCTTCAACAGCGCAACTACCTTTTTTTATTTTACCTTAATGGCATGCAATTTCTAAATCTTAAAAATTATTATTTTTATGTAATTGTCGATGTAATTTTTCATTTAATCTGTTTTAGAATTTACTTCAATATGACTAAATTCGTTATTAAATTTCAATCTTAATTATTAGTTTGATTAGGTTACTTATAACAGAAGCCCAGAAAGATCGAGAAGATCCTTCTATCCTCGCACTTCAGAGTTAGAATCCTCCATCCTCGAGAACTATATAACGGACAACACTGGAGAGAAAAGAGAAATGTTTGAATAAACTGGATCCACAATTAATTCGCACGAGAGCTATACAGCGGACCACGTGTGGAGAGGAAAAGAAAAATGCTTAAATAAATTGTATTTGAGATGTGTGGGCAAGCTTAGGGTTCCTTCATTTTTAAAGATCACCAAAGTTAGTCAGTTGTAGTTTAGGCTTCAAGATGTAATGATTGCTTTGTTAGCTAGTATTCTGCTTTGCGTTGTAGAAAATGAATGTTACGTTTGTGTCAATGTCTCCTTCAATTCTAATATTTCAATAATCATATTCACCTTATGTTCACCATTTTTGGAAGCTAAAAATTCTATTTTTGTATTGAAAATTTCAAAGTTGCCGATTACGTAAAATTTAACTAACGCCATTTAAATTAGCCACAGCATATACACATGAAACTTTATTCAGAGGTTACTCAACGTTTTTCTTCAAGTTTTAACCCCTTGATTTTCAATTAGGTTATTGAGCACAATAACGCTCTTCATTAAATAAATATTTGATTGCCGTACTGTTTGATACCGCCGCATAATGCAGGGAAAAATACTGAAAAGCAGGCAAAAACAACCCCCACACTGGAATTAAACATCTCTTTATTTATATCCATTGGCCCTGCAAAGTTGCTTGGTGAAATATTTTGAAAGAATATATTATATTTTCTTATTAATTTCTTTTTAAGAGAAACCTTTTCTTCAGTGAAGAATGGGAAATGCAGCCTCTGGTAAAGGAAAGAAATGCTGAAAAAGATTTTGTACTGGTGAACTCAAAAAGACGCAAATGAAACAAATTTTTATTTGTTCATGACTTACTAGATCCCGGGATGATGCCAGACGATTGCAGCCTCCAAGTGAGGGGTGAAGGGGGTGAGGGGGGTGAGGGGGTGAGGTGAACGAACAAGCCTTCGAATCGAAAATAAAAATATTTCTAAAATATTTATAAACATGGCCTCACCAACATAAATGAATATTACGTAACTAACCAGTAGATGGGATATCAAAACGTCAGTTCGGGAAGCACCCAAAGCTGTGGTAGGATATTCGCAAGGGCCACATTACAAAACAAGAATGCAATTATTATACAATTATTATACATGTCCAAGAGAGAAAAATTCATTGTGTGTATAACTCAAAAATTCATATACATTTGGTCTCCTTTTAAGTTGTCTAGAATATTTTTGGAAAGTGTTCTATTCGTCAGTGAAAATAGAATTCCCACAGTTTTCGATCTGCCACCCTGGCCTTGCGTCATGAAATTCTAGAAATAAGCATTAGTCAAAGCTATCAAAACAGTCACAAGTTCTGCAAGCTTGCAAAATTCGGAATTCATTTGTAATAAATATGCAAATGAATATGGTAATAAATATTGTGAATGCATAGCTTAATTATATACATGTGCTTTTCCCAAAAATATTTATAGGTTTACTTTCTTTTAAATGTTCATCATGTGTATAATAAAACACGTGCTCGATTCATGTATAATAATAGACATAGCTTAAAATGGCAAAACAAAATCTTCTTGACTATAAAATATAAACTCCTTGTTTGTTAGTATACATACGCGTGGCCTTTATGGGATTATTTCTTAGATTATTTTAACAAATGTTTAATAAATATGATAAGTATTTTACATTTTGTGTTTTTGTTTCTATATACCATCAGTTACTTTAAAATGAAATAAAATCACCTAAATGTGATGTATAGTACTTTTATAATGCATTTATATTTTTAAATGATGTTCTTTTCAGGCTTTGAAATCCCACAATTTAAAGCAAGAGCCTACGTAGAGGAAATGAGGTGCCTCGCACCTAGTTAAAGTATGTCGGGAAGACGCTTCCCCAATCGAAGTGGCAGATTGGGTAAGCTCCCAGGTCTTATAAATTGAAGCAGTCAAATTGACTTAAAACCTAGAGACCCCAGATGATCATGCGTCGTTCACCATAGGGTGGTGGTAGTGATTTTTATAGACATATCTTTCTCTTTTTATCATCACGCCAGAGTTCTGGCGCTGTAGCCGCGGTTAGACCGGACCCGCGGTTTAAAGTGATTTCCTGAACCACTACAAACATTCGTATGGCACAGACCGGACAGAGGCTGGTCACCCGGTCAGTCTGTGAGTAAGATGTCTGAACTACCAAATTTACAAGAATTCTTTAGGGTACCCATTGAATGTCTATCTGGTTTTACCATATATTGAGCGCCTAAAAGACGAAATTCTAGAAGTAAATAATACCTAACCAACAGTTTTTATATCAATTGGGAGGTGTATCATTTTTAGAAGTAAATAATGTTGCCTGGCCAAGTATACCTCTGCACCTATAAATAAACAACCAAAAATCTGGTAGAGAAGCTGATGGTAAAAACAAATAAATTTGTTCATCAAACAAGATGTCTGGAATCACTAGATGTGCAGAAATTCATGATTTCAGGTATTGATTTCAAAGTCTATCGGTTTACCATCCTGGATTGCCCAGGCGACGAAATTTTAGTGAATAACTAATAGCTAGCCAATGGCTTCTATAACAATTTGGACCCACACGTTAACATGTGAAGATGTTGACTGGGTACAGTCGGGATGTTGATGAACAATATGTTGACTGGGTCGCTAAGCGTATGAAAATCCAGAAGGTGTGTAATTTTTACAAGTAACATTGCGATTGCATTTTTTATATTTTAAATTTTGAATATGTTCTAATATTTTTCTTTTGGCTAATAATAAAAGGTGTAGGCTTGCAATAACAGGTAAATGGAGAATGTATGCAAAAAATACATAAAAAAGAAGAAAAATGATCATAAAATTGTGTCATTGATTCTAAGCGATAAATCTGGGAGGTGTATTATTTTTAGAAGTAATAATGTTGCCCATGAGATAATTTTTCCGAAGTTGCAAAGCAACAAAAAAAATGTGGGAGGTATGTCAAGGTAAATGTACAAGTATACATATAAAACACTCAAAGAAGATTTCATGAAGAACTATTATTTTTGTTCAACAGACCACGTTACTGGACTTTTTGCTAAATAATAAAGATTCTAGAAGTTATGTCAAGAGAAAACACATTTTTTACCAGTAAAAATGGATGAGAATATGAGCATATTTTCTTATATATTTTACATTTTTATATATTATCGTCTAATATTTTTTTTCTTTCAAGCAAAGCTTAGAAGAGATTATATGCACATGTATTTTAAATTGGAAAAGAAATTGGAAGAGGGTTAGAAAGAAATTAGAATAATATACGTTAGTTTCTAAAGATATGAAATAGAAATATCTCCCTTGATGTGTTTATGAAATCTCCTTCTGGGTGTCGCTGAGTGAAACAATCCTTTTGGATCACATGAAAAATAATAAATTTTTCTAAAATGAGGGAGTTTTATTAACAGAGTATGCTTTCATCTAAAGGAATAACTATGTAAGTTTCTGATGTGCAGAAAACTCCAATATATGCTCTACGAAATTTCAAAAAGTTTTTTGCCCGTTTTGTATAGCAAAAGTAGAAATAAGTATCCCAAAGCTAATGACGAAACACTTTGTCCCGAGCTCTTTGACATGAATCTCAGGACTCAAACATTATAATAAACAAATATATATCTCCGTAAATAACCAAAAATATAGTAAATTGAATTTTATTCAATATAAATATCGTTTAGTTGATAGCTTGATTGCATAACTTAATAATATTAATATGTTTTTCTTTTTATAATGGAAAATCTATTCAAAGCTTTTTGAAAATATAGAGATGATATAATATGAAAAATGTAAAAGCATGCATTTTACAGAAGTGTAACATCTTATTTTAGGTTATTTTGTCATAGTCATGGAGCAATGCAATGAGTTAGGTCTTATGTATTTTACAGGTATTATCTCAAATATTATTAAATGCAAATTTATC
>BPLR01009377.1:0-53147 GCA_021605095.1 Caerostris extrusa | reverse complement strand
GCTTTGCCTAAGAGCAGTGATTTAGAATTAAAAAAAACACCTAGGTTCTTATTACAAATCTGGCTTTACTTGGTAGGTTGACGTATTCTTTGGAGTTATTTAGCCCTGGGGGCTTCATCTCCGATTGACAGTCAATACAGTTGAAACACTGAAAATTGTCCAGAATATATTTACAAATATAATTAAAATTAATTTACAATCATAAAACAAATAAAAGTAAAGAAAAATATTTCAAAATTAAATTAAAATTTTGCGGGAAGTTTTAAATCTAATTGTGACTCCACAGTCCATCTCTAGATGGCAGTATTTTCATGACTAATAAGCGTGTCAAAAAAAAATTGAATAGAGATGTGCTTAAGAATATCTTTTTAAAAAGAAGGAATGGAATAGCTTTATAAATATCAGAATTCCGCATGAACCCTTTAGCAGAGGTCATTTAGCGGATAGTAATATTTTGTAAAAAGTGTCAAGCGTTTTTAAGTTAGATTGAGCTGTATAGGACCAGACCAACAGGCAAGCGTACGTGAGAATGGGGCGAATCATAGAAGTATAAAAAAGAATTTCATTATCCTGGTCATTGTAGAATTTCTGCTTATAAGTGGATGGAGTTTTCTGAAGGCAATACGAAATTTAGTTTTGGTGTGCAGAAAATGTTGTTTCCAAGTTCAATGCTGATCCAGAATAACTCCTGAATATTCAGTTAGACTCTTCTAGGGATAATATCATTTTTGATCATAAACCCAGGTTTTTTACGTTTATTTCCAATAGAGAAGAAAACAGTTTCAGTCTTATCTACATTTAAACAAATTTTCCATTTATTGAACCAGCTATGGAGGTGATTAGTAAGGGTTATAGTTAAGAACTCCGTTCTTATTACAAAATCAGGCCTCACTTATGACCAGGTTTACTTTAAGTTATCCAGGTTGGTTTGTTCTCACTGGGATATATAATATTTAATATTTACAAAAGACAAGTAGAATTACCAGCAACTATGGCAGAACATATCTCTCATACACAGTCCGATTTTTTATTCTAACAAACCACGCAGTTGTAAGTCAATAACCCCTGAATTTCTTCACAGTAGACACACATCTTGTAAGGCATCCAGGTCTCACTCTGAACATTGTTATAATTTAATTGTAACAATTATGTCAATGTTCTAATAATGGATGCTAAAATGTCTGGGGACATCAAAGCATTTTCAAACTCAAAATTCCGTTCTTGTACAAGCATGAATGGGAAGAAAAAGAAAACTATTCGGATATATAATATAAATTATATAGTTTTAATTGCAATCAGGTTTTCTAATTGGCCGTTAATAATGACTATTCAAAGTAATTTCAAATAGCGTTTTCATAATACTAGCAGAACCGATATAAGTTGTCCTGGGGAAAAAAAAAAAAAGACATTGTAGAAAATTACGTATCATGATTCTATTTTCCATGTTCCAATATGGATACACTGCAGCACCACCTGGTGGCACAACAACGTAATTGTGTTACAATTAAACAAACTATTGTACAACTAAAACAGTAATGATAATAATATCAAAATGTGCATTTTTAAATAATGTTTCATTTTCTTCATCTCTTCAATTGTGACCATCATTTATGATATTTCAATTTATTTTTATAAAAAACGTTTAAATTAAGATCATTTTACATTTTCAAGAAAAAAAAATTTTAATTCAGATTATATAAAAACACAAAAATACAATAAAAATTTTAATTATTCTTTTTCAGCTTTGGCAAATTATATAAAGAAAAATAATCCATCACAAATGTATTAATGCATGTTTTTTCAAACCGTTTTTTCGGCAAGGCAAAATCCCATTCGGCCAGAAGCCATACAATTTTTGCGGCAGATAATAATTCTATAATCAATATATTCTTTTCGTGTAAAAAGTAAAAAAAAAAAAAAAAAGTTTCTTTTTTTTTTATAACCTATACAAAAAATACAGAATTATTATTATTGATTTCATAAGATATCTTTAAGACGCATAACATTTTAATATAAGGATTTGGTAATTTTTTTTTCTATTTTATCTACTAGAAGGCAGAGCATATTCTTTCCCAATAATGCGTAAAATATTAATTTTATTTTATGTGGACGTGCATTTCATGTAATAAATTATGAACAGTTCCTGACTATTAGAGATTGTTTGGTTGTGGCCCTACGGTCATTTTTTTGCGCACACGAGAGCTAATTAGACCGGTACCTACGATTTAAAGTTTATTTCGAACCACTCACAAACATCCATGCCACCTCGCCATGATTCGAATCTGAAGCCTGTGGTATCAAAGGCCAGAACACCCTAGTGGCCATAAAAGGCCGCAACTATTAGAGATGAGACTTTTCTGAGAGCAGATCCATGGGTCACGAGTGATGTGGGTGAAAACACTGAAACTCCCATCAATTCACCCAATTGCCAATCCCCGAGATGTTATTGCGCCGCAAACATTATTCATTTTTGTTGTTTCTTAAAGCAGTGACTGAAACGCATGCCCACAGTAGAAATCGAACCATCATGTTTTCGCATGAGCACATTACCACTTTACGAGTGGTTAAAGGCTTTTTCTTCTTCTCCTTAAAGCGGCTTCGCCAAATACTTAAGACAGTTAATCTTTATGCCACAAACAAGGACAGCATCACTGTTACCCATTTTTACATAGGGGAGCCGTGTAGCTTGGAAGATAGCTACGGACGCGGAGTAACACGCAACGATCTACGATCCTAATAGACCGAAACCTACGGTTTAAAGTGGATTCCGAAAAAATACAGACATCCATGGCACCGCCGGAACTCGAACCCGAAACCTGTGGTATCGGGGCCAGAGCGGTAGCTATCCAATTAGCTACCCAGCTCAGGCTTCCTAAGTTAAAAAGGCGAAGATCTATTAAATAAATATACATATATTATTCTCTTTAACAGATTTTTTTTTAAAGTAACTTTGTTATATTCCTTTTTCTTTTTATTTAATTAAGAAAAAAATATTTTTTAACGACATTAGACGGAACAATTATTTTATTTAAATAAGTTTCATTTGATCATAAATAAATGGGGAAAAATGTCGATAAAAATAACCATTTGGAAAATGTTTGCGTTGAGAATTAACTACTAAGATTCTAGCAGTAGTTAGGAATTAGTTCACGTAAAGTAATATTTTACTATTCCAGGTAAAAGTGCGCTTATTATAAAAGAGAAATTACTTCGTAATTTTGCTATTGCGTGAGTCGTATTAAAAGCAAACCCGATCCGTCTTTTCATGACACCAAAAATTTTATTTCTCGTATAAATTATTTATGAATGAAAATTTAAACTCAGACGTGACAATTTCAATATAAATTTAATCCAATGATAATTGAAGTATTAAAGTTAAAATAGTTGGTAGGAAAATATTACACAAGAAAGTTTATGAATAGAATATAAATGCCAAATAATTAGACAAATTAAATTTACAGGTAAACAAGTAATATAAAAAAAAAAAAAAAAGTTAAAGTCATTCCTACTTTTTTAAGTTTATTTGGCACCCTCTATTGGTCGATATATGCAACTTAAATCTAAAAAAAACTAAAGTTAATTAATTAAATTTAATGATTGAATTAATATTTGAAAAAAATGTATTAGCACCCAGTGTCATCCACAACAAGTTAAAAAAAAAATGTATTTGAACTCGAGTGGATGAATAAAATGTATTTTATGAACGATTGAAAATTTGAGCAAGATATATATAGGGAGAGTGTGAGCTAATAGAAGGAATTCAAAAATTAAACTATTTCTTTTGAAAATCGTTTTATGATAGATCTTTTTTTATTTCTTAATATAAAATTGTTAATGCCAATAGTAAATAACGATGTCACTGTCTCAGACAAATAGGCATCATGCACTTCATTCTAGATTCCATATTTCAATTTTCTAAAACGAGCAGATTTCGCGAGTTTCCATCATTTTTTTTATGGGAAATCATCCCTAAAATAATAATAATAATAGGTAATAATTGACAGGAACATCTCTCCTAATGAAACTTTCTCCGTTCCCTTCTGTTTTCTCATTTTTCTTGATACTTTCGAAATACTACTAAATTTATATACTAAAATTTACTAAAAATAAATAGATGCAAGAAATGTTTTGTTTTTTTTTAACTCTGATAATTTTTTACAAAAAGTTCCTATAAATGAATATATTATTTTTAAATCATTTTGGAGGAAAATACTTTTCTTCTTTTTCGCGCCAACAGCATAATGACCCACAGTGAGAGAGATCGTTGCCAAAAATCGCCAAGCTATCAGCGCATATTTTAAATTACAAAGTAAAAGCCACGTGAGGATTATGTTTGCCCAAATTGACAGCCCTGATACTTAACTCTATTACCACTCTACGTCGGCACTGGCCTACCAGTTACGAAGTAATTAAGTGGTTTAAGAACATTCTGTCCTCTCCTACATTCTTTATCCATTCAATTCCAATGGATTTAAACAAAATACATAAACTAAACTAAACCAAAAATAAATAAATAAAAAAAAAGATGGAAATGATCAACCAAACCAAAAATAAATAAATAAATAAAAAGGAAGAAAATAAATTATCCTTTCGACGAAAAAAAACTTGTTGTCGGAGTATTATACATTGATGGGATTATATATAATAATTCAAATACTGATTAATACCTAAATACAAAAGCAGTTTGATGAAATTCATGCTTTAAAGGAAAGCTTACGAAATTTAGTATTTTCTTTTTCGTATCTTTTTCTACATAAACCTGTTTGAAGATCACCATATTGGACGTTTACTAAAAATCTTAGTTAAGAACTTTTTCTGTCTTCACCTCAGAATTTTGCTAAAAATTTTAATAATATAAGAAATTTATGCACATATAAATTTAAAAAAACTTTTTAAAATTAATTTTTTAAATAAATTAATATATAACATATATCTCCTTTTCTATCTAATCATTCGGCTTAAAGCTTAAGAAACTTCTCTTATTCGCAAAGCAGGATAAAGAGGTTGCTAGGCAACCAAGGCTCTCCGTCAACCTGGCAAATCGTCGTCGTTGTCTCCTCAGAATGTTCCGTAACTAAGACATTGCAACCATTGTAACCATTTACAATTTATGTAAGCCTTTCTAGAGTAGTACTTCTTTACAGAGTTTGTGATTTCCATCGATAGTATTATTTACACATAAATATTTTGATACTCACGAGTCATATCCCAAACAAGGGTCATACAGTATATCAAGCAAAAATTTTTTTGTCAAAACGTAATGGTTTTCATTCTAGAAGCGGGCTCATACTTCAGTACCTGTCCTTTATTGAGACTTCTGTTTATTTAAAGGTTCCAATCCTTCATAACATTTATTAATGACGTCGTGTTGTGTGCCTGACAGCCGACAAAAACAAACTAAAAAGCAAAAGAACGAACTAACTGTACGAACGCAACGAACTATTAAAATCCTTTCTTTATCTGAAAACAACTGGAACATGCCCCCTATATAGTATGATTCCCCAATCTTCCTTGCAAATGGTTGAAATTGTTAATTAAAAAATTTTACAAATAAATTTAAATTAGATAAAAATATACATTGTATATCGATAAGATGTGTCAGTGTGAACATTCAAAAAACAAATTATCAGTTTAACACACAACGAATACAAATTAGTCTGTAATCTAAAAATAACTGGGCTAATGCATTACCACTTGAAGCGGGTGTTCTCAAATGAAGCGCGTTGGATAGCTCGATCCATCAATAATGCATGGGCAAGTGCTTCGAGTTCGGTTTTGACACCCCATCCACGATTTTCTGACCCCGGGGATTCTGATCTGCACCAGAGGATGGTAAACTGAAACCGGTTGGCATCTCTGATGCGACATAGAATCTCGCCTGCAATATCCAGATCAGAAGATAATTAGCCGCCTCTACGGTAGAGTCGAGCTTTGCATAATTGAAGAGCCTGTCATCAGCTAACGATGTGATCTGAACAAAGTTTCTGAAACATGTCCGAACAGTTTTGAAGTGTGTGTGTAGTTCTGAAGTGGTTATCCGTTGAATACTTAGTGGAGAAGTGTCGTTTTACGATCGTTAGTTGATAAAGGCGTGTGCATAAGAAGGCCTCAACTGCGGCTAAAGCTCTTCAGAACTGCAAGTCATGAATACAAGATTTGATCTAAGGAGAGTTGGATGTTATTTGAGCTTTTAACGAGATCAGTGGCTTGAAGCATAAATAAGTTGAATAAAAATAGTAGCCGAGTTTCTATGAATTGAGATCTCAATCGATTGCAAACTAAAAATTATCCATTGTTTTCAATCAAGATTATTTTAAATCAAGACTGAACTAGATTTACGCAGAAGTTAAGAACTGTATTTAAGAACACTACTTAAAAACTTAGACTTGTACTTAGAAAGAACTTAAGAATTGTATTCTTAGAGATGCATTATAAAACAAAAATACCAATGATCAATATTTACTTTGCTTAAAAATTAAAGCTCAAAACCAGTTTATAAGTTTTACTTTGAACTTATTCTATAAAAACATTAAAAAAAGTCAGTCCAAAACCAGTTTTAAAAGGTTAATAGTAATGATGGTACAATTAGACTTATCACCGAAGATTTATGCTCGCGTTAGCTGCTTTATCTCAATTTATCCAATTACTCTCCAGAAGGTATCAGTGGAAAAGAATTAATAAGTGGAAAAGAAAAATACTAATGAAAACAGATTTTCAAATAATCAGTGAACTTCAACTGATTCTAAAATTATGAAATGGAAGGGTCCGAAATGAGGTGTCGTGCAGTACTTCTGTCACGAAATAATATTGTAACGTTAGTATACTCAGAAAATCGCAATGAAAAAAAAAACTAACAACTACGCAATTTTTCGTAGAAAATTAATTAGTGTAACGGTTTTGTAATACGGTTCATCGCTCATATCAAATAACCAAGAATAGGAGAGGACTTTATATCCAAAAGCTTGTTTAAGTTTTTCTCTTTGTACTTCATATTTAGTACATTGGAATAGAATGTGTTCTTCGGTTTCCGGTTTTTGCATCGTGAGCACATTGGAGAAGACGTTAATCCAAATCTATGGAGTCTGGCTGAAGAAGGATATGTTTTGGTGCGGAATCTGGAAATTAGTACTTCTTCTTTTCTTTTGAAAGGTAAAAGACGATGAATTGATTTGATGCTATTTAGATGCAACAGCTCCATTGCGTATTTACTTTTGTTCCATTGTTCATTTGAAGTTTGAAATATTTTCTTTTTTTGATGGTACATGATGTCATCCGGAGAAATCCAATTTAAAATTATTGTGTCTGACGCGGTTTTTGCCAAAGAGTCTGCTTGTTCATTTTCCTGTATGCCGACGTGACCTGGAGTCCAAATGAATTGTAAAGATAAAATGGAATTTAGGTTTTGTTTGACTTGATTTCCTAGCAATTTGGTGACTCTTGTGGATTTAAAATTGCAATTTTGAAGAGCTCGGAGAGCAGAGAGACTGTCTGATAAAATAATGTAATGATGTGATTTGAGTACATACGTGGAAATTGATAATAGCAGTGCCAGAGTTTCTCCTGTAAAAATACTGTTATAATTAGAGATTGTCCCAGATGAATTTTCCTGTGTGAAAAAATTAATGCAAGAAATTGAGTGTTTGGCTGGAGATTTGGATGCATCGGTTGCTAAAATTACTTTATTTTTCCAATTTTCCTCTTTATATTGTTCAAATAAATTCTTGATTAAATGGTGTGGGAGTTGTTTGGTTTGAAAGGGTAAATCATCGAGATGAAAAGAAATTTTATCATGTTTGTCAAAGGGATGAAAATTGGGAATGAGAGAGGAAGGGGTGATGTGTAAATTTTCCAAAAGGTCAGCGAAAAAGTTTGGAGAGAAATTGGATGTTTTAAACGGGAGAATAATTCTTCAATTTGAGAAAATGAGAGAGGGGTGAGGATGGATCAAAAGAGACGTGTTTAACAAAAATCTTTCTGCTAACATTAACTGTCTTTGGAAGAGAGGGATTTGGCCGGCTTTTTGTATAACACTGAAATAGGAGTCCATTTGGGAAGACCCGTTGCGAAACGTAAAGCGATATTGTAAACAATAGTGAGAATTTGGAGGTTGCTAGGACAAGAGGAAATAAAAATAGGAGAGCCATATTCCAAAATGCTACGAATAGTGGAGTTGACGATTTTGATGAGATGCCATGAACGACATCCCCAAGTGTTAGCAGCAATTGCTTTAATTGCATTGAGTTTTTTAATGGATTTCTTTTTTAATGTAAGAAAAATGTTGTCTGAAATTGAGATTATGTGAAAAAATCAGACCCAGGATTCGAGTATGTTGTTTCCATGGAATATTAGTGTTATGAATTTGTAAATGAATATGTGGAATTTGTTTTTTGTTTGAAAAATTTACGGCTTCGCTTTTTTCTGGTTGGAGAATGAAGTTCCAAGTATTACACCATTGGGAGATTTTATGCAGTGAAAACTGAAGATTAGAGAGAACTGTTTCTAGTTTGTAGTCACTGCTGAAAAGAAAGATGTCGTCAGCATAAATAAGGCATTCAGTATGATTAGGGATGACTTCAAATAAATCTCTCATATAGATTGTGAAAAGGAATGCGCTAAGAACACTACCTTGTTGCACGCCCTGTGTGGAAAACAATTTCATCGATACAGTGTTTCTCCATTTGACAATAAAATTCCTGTTGTTGATGAAATTGTGTATCCACTTTGCTGCTGTGCCTTTAATTCCAAACTGTAAAAGTTTGTAAATTAGTCCGTCTCTCCATACGGAGTCATAAGCAGACGATAAATCAAGTTTTATAAAGATAAAAAACTTTTTCATATTCTTGGCTTCAACTATTTTATGATGAAGAAGAGATAAAGTGTACATACAGTCTTTAAAGGGAATGAATCCGGAATGATTAAAATGAAATTTTTTGAAATCTGAGAATTGAAGGAGTCTCTTGAGAACGATTCTTTCGAAAATTTTACTTAATATTGAAGTTAGAGCTATTGGGCGATAAGATGCAACTGAACTGTTATCTTTATTTGGTTTGAGGATCGGAATGACTTGAGCGGTGAGCCAATCTTCCGGTATGTTGCCTGAGATCCAAATATTATTAAAAATGTGTAAGAGTTGATGAAGATAATAATCGGGAAGAATTTTGATCAATTTAGCCGGAATTCCGTCATATCCCGGTGAAGTATTGGGAGTGGATTTAATTGCATTTGTAAGTTCAATGAAAGAAAAAGGGTTATTGTAATCATGAAGTGACTCTTCAGAAAAATCCAAAGGAATAAAATGAAAAGCGGAAGATTTGTTGAAGTGGGCTGCCAAGAGATTAGCTTGTTGGTCAGCATCTGAGATGATGGAATTGTTGCTGGTGTGAAAGATTCTATTATTTTCTGGAGTATCCTGCCTGTTGTGAATTGCTTTTATGATTTTGTAAATTCTGCCATTAAATCCTGCAGAATCGCAAACTGAGTTCCAATAATTTCTTTTTAGTTGAGATATAAGTCGACGAAGAGTGGCTGCAGTTTTTTATACGCGATCCAGAGATCCCTGGAAAGTTGGGTTCGAGCTTTATATAAGAGATTTCTTTTGTGACGGAGGAGATTTTCGCATCTTGAATTCCACCAAGGTTGAGAAGGTTTATGTGAAATAAGTCTTTTTGTGAATTACTATGCAACTGGTTAGAGAGAAAACTTTGTAAATCAGGATATGTTTGAAATGTATGTGAGGAATGTTGATGATCCTGGATAGATTGAATAAGATTAGGCCAATTAACGGTTTGTCTATATATTTTAAGTTGGTGACTGATTTGGAAATACAGTTGAATTGGTAAATGATCGCTATCTAATGGATCGGAATGTACGCGGAAAGAAATGTTAGGGTAAATGTCAGCACTTGCTATGGATAAATCAAGAAGAGAGGACGATGAAGGTGTAATGTGAGTATGAGTGCTAGTATTAAGAATGGTGTAATGGTTGTCAAGAATCCAATTTATAAAAATTTCGGAATTGCTGTTAACAGAAGATGAACCGAGAACTGGATGTTGAATATTGAAGTCTCCAAGAATAATAACCGAGGAAAGTAGGTGGTGTTGGATTGCTTCTAGCCATTCAATGGTGAATTCGCCTTTGGGAGAATAAATATTGACTAATGAAAAAGACTTACTATTGAGATGGATCGAAATAGCTTGAATTTCATTATCCGATTGTGGAAGATTGAGGAAATTAATAGAATTACAAGGAAAAGAAGTATCTATTGCGATCATCAAACCTCCCCTTCTAGTGTTGTTTGATCTGTTTTTTCGAAAATGTGTTTGCCAGGTAAGTAAAAACGTCGTTATTGTTGAGAAAAGTTTCTTGGATTACAAGAATATGGGCGGAGTTGAAAAATTTCAGAAGCCATGATTTTTTGGCTCGAATGCTTCTTGCATTCCATTGAACGATGTGTAAATTTTGAGAGAACATTGGAAAAAAAAAGGACTGAACTAGTTAAAAAATTTACCAAAGAAAAAGAGTTTTAGAATTGTACTATGTTTTTATGTCTGATTGATCAGAATGTATTTGAGGGAAAGAAAGAGCATTCTGTACATTTCGTTGATCTGAATAAAGAGAGATGGAGCTGTCAAGTTCCTGCAAAAATTCGGACCCGTATTTTTTGGGTTTAGTTTTCTTTTTTTCTTTGATATTCGATAATTGGGTTGTTGTCAAAGGATGTGAAAGTCTTTTAAAGTTTGACTGATGGTATTAAGTGCTGCTGTAAAATTGGTGGTTAGTTGTTGAAGTGATTCTTGAAAGGATGCGGCCTGAGCCTGGCAAACGTCTGTAATTAATTGTCGCGTGTCTGCAGAGTGTTGTTGAAGAATTTGTGTTATCTCCTCTTTGGTGATTAAGCCGGAAGTTTTGATAGGGGCTGTTGCAAGTTGTGATGCGTATGTTTCTGAAGTTTTTGGGTGATATGTTCTCCGAGCCTCTATGAAGGATAATCTGTTGAGTGTTTTGAATTTGAGAAATTTCTCCTCTGCCTTTACGTTTTGGGCATGTTAAGTCTGTGGCATATGATTGTCTCCGCACTGTACACACTGAAGGATTTGTGAAGTGCAAGTGGAGACATTGTGAGGGTTACTGCATCGTTCGCACGCTATGTTATTTTTACAAGAATGAGTAGGATGAGTAAATGAAAAGCATTTCCTACACTGTCGCGGTTTATCAAAGAAAAGAGAAATCTTCTGTCGCGTTAGCCATATTTTGATGTATTCCGGCAAAATAGTGCCGAGAATAGTTACTAATACTGGGGAAGAAACCGATGGTTTTTTAATATTAACGAAACGCCGAAGTTCGGCTATCGAAAAAGAGTTTTCTTCCTCTAATTCGGTAGCCAAATCTTCTAGTTTGACGTCTAATGGAATGTCATGAATAAGAAATCGGGTAGTGATAGTTTCCTGGTTAAAAGATGCTATTACGGGAAGTCCCATAATAGCTTGAATATGAACCAATTCTGTGGCTGTTTGTAGGTGATTAGTGGATATTACTAGTTTTCCCTGGCGGGAGAGTCTCAGATTGTCGATGTGTTTAACTGTTGACAATTTTGATGCTAAATTGTCTTTCAGGATTCGCGGATGCGACCGAGGTATTGCTTTATCTGGAACTGTGGATTGCAGTGTGAATGATGTAGCTCCGTGTTGGGCTGCTATCTGTAAGTTGTCTAATATATTGCGTCTGGATTTAAAATGGATATCAGTATCCGAAGAGTACTCCATTGGAGAAGCGTTAGACGTGGCACACGCCATGTTGCAAAAACGTAAAAGAACCCCAAAAATTAACTAGGGGAACCAACGGTGTCTTTACATAGAAACTGGAAAAAGGGAAAATTAAAAAAAGAAAAAAAAAAAATTCCGTAAAGGAGGAAAAAACGGAAGGAAAAAGTAATTAAATGTGTCCCAGTTGGACGATTAGTATAATAAAATAATAATTACCACCTCTGGTAAAGATGAAAAAGTTGCCTAAATAAGCTCTTAAAGAGAGTAATCACTGGACAAATAGGTGAGTCAAAAGCAAACAGCTAACTTGCCAGAGGAATACTATAAAAATAAATTTTTACAGTATCATTTTGACGAAGGTTACTAGAATCTCGAAACGCACTTATACTAGTAAAGAAGTTATATTTTATCTCAGTGCAAAAATTTAAGATCATAAAATAATAATAATAAATATGCCGTCTCGAACATAATTTATAATGAGATAGCTTTACCTCAATAATAAATTGAAAAATTTGATTATACTTAAATAATAAAAATTGTATAATATTTAAATAATAATAGAGTACTTTTGCAAACATTTCTTGCGCCATTATTTAAAAGAATTATGTTCTTTATGCATTTTTAAGTGTGCGGTATATTGAGAAAAGGCATTATTACAAATATTTTAGCCGATAAGAAAATTGTTATCATCTGGTATTTTACCCCATAGGTTGTTTGTTAAATAAAAAAAAAAGAGAATCTTTATAATAATAATCGAGATAAGAAATGCATAGAAGAATAAATTCAAATCTTTAAAGATAAAATCATTATCAACATACGTATGTAAGACCTAAAGAGTAAACAAGTGAAATCTAACTTTCAAAAACAATGGATTGCAAAAAAATGCGGCAGCAGCTGAAAATGACAAGAATAATAAGAGAGCAATAAATTTTCTTAACTCACTGCGATAAACTTGGAAGTCTCCGTGTCACCGTCTTGGCAATACTTTACAGGAACTGGTACAAAAGCTTTTTCTTCGTTTATTTACGTCCTTCAGTATACTCAGCTAACACTGTTCTTCCACATTTTAATAAAGGAAAGTCACTTCATCTAATTGTTAATAAAAACTTCGCCATTCAACCATTCTTACACATACACTTAACTGCAGAGATGGAGGATTCTAATTTTCCAAAAGATTCGTTCAAATACATTTGTAACAAAATAAAATTGGTACATTTTGCATCATGCTGATCGGTCTTTCAAATTCCGACTTCTCTGTGTTCATTTCCAGATCCAGACTTTGACTTGACTGGATGTTTTGAGATGCATGCCCGCTTACGCTGCTTTATCTCAATTTATCCAAATGTCCCCCCCCGCCCCCCCTTTTTTAATAATCAAAACATATTTGCAGAAGTGAAAATGAAACCCCTTAAAAACCACTCTAAAATTCAAAATTCCAAAAATCATAGAAAAATTCGAAATCCCAGGAATCAAAATTCTCTCTGAAATACAATAAACGTTGGCTGCACTCTCTCTGGAGACCTAAAGAATAACAATAAAATCAGATCTACTACAATATTGAATAACACAGAATATTGTCTGCGTTCGTTCAATAAGTCCTTGGTATGAATCGTTTTTGCTATGAATGGTTCGTACCATTTCTACGAATGAACCATTCATATTGTACAGATAATTAGGATTCAATCCCATTTTTACATAATTATGAAATCATCTCCCTTTTACAACATAATAAATTAACTCTAGCTGTCTTCTATTAGGTAATTTATGAATAGTTCATACTCCGCTTACGAATTTGGAGATTTAAAAAACAAACATTTTCAAATGACAAAGCGAATTTATGTATATATAGATACGAATCTTTTTAATATGAATGATTCGTATTATATTAATGAACCGATTCGCATATTCGATTATTGTACGAATTATTTAATCATTTGCACAAAAGTGAGGATTCAGTTTTTGTTTTAAAAGCAATTCAAGAATTCATGAATCAGTCTAATACCTAACTGTGTATATCCGCTTATGAATTAAGATAAAAAAAAAGTACTCGAGATCTTTAAAAGGCAAAGAAGGTTATAGAGATGAATATCTTCATAAGCTATTTTCTACCTTGCGGTTTGGAAGCATTCTTAGCGAGCTCTAAGAAAAAAAAAAAAAAAAAAAAAAGAAGTGGAAGTTCTCTAGCATGAAAGAAACCACGTGTCGAGATCTTTTACACAGGAAATCAACTTCTTCCTCTAGCTCGTGAATGAAGTTTGTTTTTTTTGTAGCTTCAGTTTAAAATCACCTTTGGAGAAAAAAAGAGGGAAGCCATTCAAAAATTGTAGTTGGTGTACTTATAGTATTTGGCTTGGTTTGTTAGTCCTTGTGTTGGTGCACTTTTTTCTCCATGTATTTTGGCAATATTACAGATATTAAAAAAAAATACGACGTCAGTAGAAATCTGCTCAACAATCATACTTTAAGGTGACAGACCCTATTCAATTCATGACTTTCGTGAAAAAAAAGATTTGAACTTTTTTTCAATTACTTCTATTAGCTCACACTCTCCCTATATATATATCTTGTTCAAATTTTCAATTGTTCATAAAATACTTTTTATTCATCCACTCAAGTTCAAATGCATTTTTTTGAACTTGTAGTGGATGACACGTGATGCTAATACAGTTTTTTCAAATATTAATTCAGTAATTAAATTTAATTAATTAATTATATTTTTTTTAGATTTAAGTTGCATATATCTACCAACAGATGGCGCCAGATCAACTTAAAAAATGAAATGAAAATTATTTATAAAAGACTTTCTGCAATATAGTAAAAAAAAAGTAGGAATTGACTTTAAAATTTTTTTTTATATATTACTCGTTATTGCTTTAGTTTAAAGATCAGATACTAAACTTTCGAAAACAGTTCGCTGTTTATGTCTAGAGTTATTAGAAATCAAAATGCAGCTGATTCATCGCGAGCTATGAGGATACTGAATTCATGCATTGAAAACGTTCACTTAAATTCTGTATTGATTGCTACACCGCCATACGATGACAGTTATAATTGTTATGATAATGTTCAAAATGTAATAACGTTTTGACCATGAGGTTTTAAGCTTGTCATGTATACACTGAACACAAAGATTCTAATTATATTCATTTAGAGATGAGTTATTGGCCTTTTTGTTCACATTACTTTTTTTCTTATGTTTTCTCTCAATGATTGCATGAGCTGTAACTTGGCTACCATTAGAATAATATTTTTTTTTTTTAGTTCGATGCTTGCATAATCGGTGCATGCCTTTGTAATTCTGCATAATTACAAAGGCATGCATCTAAGTTCAATGCTATAAATTCAAGAGCGAAATTTTTCACGTGAGAAACTTGAAAATGAATTGCGACGATATATTTAAGTATTTAGTTATCATGACATTTAGCTATGTCTTACAAAACTAATAAAAGTTTCGAAATTACGATTATTTTAATCAAAGAAAGTTTTGGTATTTCTAATACCCCAACATGTATTTTTTATGTACATTTTAAATGTAAATGTATATTTTATTACAAATGCATGCATCCTACATGTATGCATATCAATGGGATACGTTTCACATATTCTTTCAGTTAGGAATGCTTATGTAAAAAAAAAAATACACTTTTTTGTTAAAAAAAAAAAAAAATACACATATTCATTTACCTATTTAATTTTTATGCTTATGAATGTTTATTAGCCTAATTTAACAGTAGCCTCAAAAGATTTTCATAAAGCATTATTTAAAAACTTGGACTCTGAACATAGTCAGTTACAAGATTCAGAAATATTTCGAGAATAGGTTCTAAGAATATTTTACACTTTTACTTTTTGTTTAGTTCATCAATTAATCGAACTTTAATTTGCATCCACAATTCTCAATGTATTCTTTTACATTTCAGAAAGAGAGAGAACGATTTCTTGAATGATTATTTGTTGCTTAACTTTTGATGTTTAATGATTGATCGGATTACAAAAATATGGTTTTGATTAACTTTTAAAATCCTCTTAAATAATGTTGTAAAAACAAATAAAACAATTTTTGTCATTTTGAACTTTTAGTATTTCGTAATTGGCAGTGCATTCCAATAAAATGAAGCATAATTCAAAATAATTATGATATTATTGATTATAAAATTTATTTTTCCTAAACATATAGTATGCTATGCTTTGATTTGAAAGCCATGATAACAAAGAATTTATTTTATTTCTATTCAAATATAATGGGATTGATAATCTATTTCAACAAAGGAACTTTTTGGAATTGATTTGTGTGTAATGAATGTCTTTTTTTTTTTTCTTTCTTAAGAGAGATGGGTTCCGTTTTCAGATGATTTTTAATTTAAAAGAATTGGTATCAGCCATTGCAATGATAAGTAATATTTCACACCAATATTGCAAAATTCAATGCGGAATTTTTTGCTCGTGAAAAACTTGAAAATGAATTGCCACGAAATATTTGAGAAATTATTTATCATAACATTAAGCTATTCCTTACAAAAGTTTCGAAATATGAAATTACGATTATTTTAGTGAAAAGAAATTTTCTGGTACTTTTAATACCCCTACATAATTTTAATGTATATTTTGAAAATAAAATAACGATTTCTGCGCAAGAAAATATTTCTGAATGGTGTTATTCCCATCGTTTTATTTGGGTCAGCGCGTGTCATTTGACCAGTGAGTTTCCAAAGTGAGCGTAGGAGTTTCACGTATATAGTGAGAGAGAAGCTGCCAAATCATTTTCGAAGCTAGTTGATGAGAAGCAGCTTAAAGAATGGGAAAAAAATTTCCGCTATTTTCATCTGATCTTTTCAATTAAATGAGTAATTCAATAATATGAAAATTACACACAGTTAAGTTGGATTAAAATCTAAGGTAAGACACTTTTGATATTTGTTTAACGCTTTCAAAATAAAAGCAACTACTATCACATAAAATAAATGGTTGGATGCTTTTGTAAAATACAGATAATTATATCCCTATGGATAACTATGTAAAAATACTTATTTTTAATTTATGCATAGAGATTAAATGAAGAAATATAATGCAGATTTCATGTAATAATGGATTAGTAATAGTCATTAATTACCGGTAATTCTGCTGATATCATGATTAGGTTTTACTTTTTAACATTATGTATGCAAAGAATCAACTAGCAGTTTGTACTTTAAACTTATATTTTATCTGGTAAAATAATTTTTCTTTGTAACAGTGAAAAAAAAAATTTTTGGTGCATAAAGTTAAATTTCTTCACCTTGATAAATCAAACAATGTTATTGTTATATGTACAGTTAATAAATGAGACTATTTCAAAAAGTAATACATTTTTTCACATTTTTGAATTGGATTAATAAAAACATGCAGATTGGGCCTGGAGTATCTTGATTTCAGTGTGATAAAACGTTGGGATTTATTTTGCTGTTTAAGAAGGCTGTATAAATTACCAATTTATAAAAGATAAAAAAGTATGATAACTGTCAAATATTGATAAAAGATAATAAGTTTATCTAAATATTGAATTTCCCAACACCATCTACCAGAGCGATTCAGGAGCCACGGAAGGTTTTGTGTTGGCACATGATAAATAAATTATTTTACATACAAATAATAGAAAATCTGATTTCGGTGACAAAGTGGCAAAAGTGCTTACTCCCGTTCCTTAATAATAATCCTATTTCTCCTTTACACCGCACCATCCACCCTATACGCAGCAAAATTTTCCGATTCCATTGCAGTATCCACCCAGTTCAATGCAGGATCCATCTTATCCATTACAGGATCCAGAATCCCAGTCCAGTCCATTGCATATGACCATTGCCTGATCCACCCTATCCATGGCAAGATTCTCCATTCTTTGCAGTATCCACCCAGTTCAATGTAGGATCCATCCTATCCATTGCCTGATCCACACGGTTCATAGTAGGATCCACCCTATCCATTGCCTGATCCACACGGTCCATAGTAGGATCCACCCTATCCATAGCAAGATTCTCCTATTCCTTTGCAGTATCCACCCAGTCCAATGCAGGATCCATCCTATCTGTAACAAGATCCACCCATTCCATCATAGGATTCACTCTATCCATTGCAAGATCCATCCAATCCATCGTAGGATTCACTCTATTCATTGCAGGATTCATGCTATTCATCGCAGGATACACTATCTTCATCACGTGATGAGGTGTTCAGTCGTTCTGTCTTACGGGAAATGCCCTCTTGGCATCAGTTGTGTACTTGCATTTGTATAGATGAGGGAATTTATTTGTAAATATTGGATTGAACGAAATCAAGAATATTTCTAGACCAATACAAATTCTTAATATTAAAATAGAACAAATTATGTTTATTATTTTTCCTTTCAAGTGTTATTCTAATGTTTACTTTTTTTTTCTAAAATTTTCTCTGAATTACTTCGCGTACTTTTTCTCCATTAAAATTTATTCAAGTAAAATTGATTGAGCTTCATTGAAGTTGAGCCATATAGATTATTGAATTATGAATATCGGTTTATTTCTATTGCTGTTCAACTATTTTCCTGTATTCCATTCAATAAAAAAATTACTTAAGCAAAAAACTGTTTTTTAAACCAATAATAAACACATTCTCGTGAGGGAAATAAATAACCTCTCGCATTTCACTATTTCTTTCGCATCTTATACCTTTATATATGCATCTGCCATGTCCCTTCTTAACAGAAGAGACTGGAGATATTTCAATGAACTTCTAGTGAAGGGCCATCTGGTTATGAGAATGGAAAGGTCTCTTGAATGTTGAACTCGTACATCATACGAGACAACTGAAGAGCCGAGAGGCTAAACAGGGTTCAAGTACAGAGATTTTCCAGGCATTGAACGATATTAATGTATTTATTAATGCATCACTAACAATCTAATCCATTTAAGCATAGAACTAACAATTTAAAGAACTGATGAATTTTTGAGTACAAAGATGGATGATGAATTAATTATTACAGATAAGGAATAATCTACAAGTGCATTCCTTAATATGTGGTATTTTGATTAAGAATGTTTAAGCTAGATTGCCAGTATGCTTGGGTAAAAAGAAATATAATTTTCTAATCAATTGCGTTTCTTTATAGCAGCCTACAAATCTTTGAACATTTTAAATCTCATTTTTAAGACCTCCTGCTGCTACTTGTTTGCTTTCTTTTATTAAACTAAAGCTTGGATCGTGTTTACTGTTTAATCTTTCAACAAAATCTAAAAATCTTATTTAAAAAAAAAAATACAAATGTAATTTTAAAATAAAATGGGCGTACTTGTTCATCTCTTTCTCTAGAAAAAAAAAAATTTTTTTTCGCTGCTCTTATTCTTTCTTTCTTTTTGTTTTTTGTTTTGTAATCGCTGTATGAGCAGCTTTTCAAGAACGATGATTTTGAATGAAAGGAGTATCGATGCGATAGTACGTTGTTATATGCTGTGTTACTTCTTGGGTCCAATGCAATCAGTATAAAATATGCTTTTTCTACATCAAACTGACACAAAATTTGTCATTTTATACGTGTGCTAATTTTAAAAACATTACAGTTATCTGGTAATAAATGTTCTTAATTAATCTGGTAATTCTGGTATCTGGTAATTGGTATTTTTAATTAGTCTAGCAATTTTTGTATCTAATAAAAATGGTATTTTTAATTAGTATGGCAATTTTTATATCTGGTATTTTTATATTAAGTAGCTGAAAAATTATTTAACCTCACTCTAACTCTGTATATTTTATCTCAGTTGAATTAAAAATCAACCGATCATTTTTGTGACTGTTAAAGAGACTTCAGTATACTTATTTATAAAAAGCATACCTGATTTACAGCTTACAATACGATTTGGTTAGTGACTATTGCATAAAGTTTACTTGGAAAATCAGTTATTTTAAAAGCTTAACAGTATTTATTCATTATTAATATCTGTTTCGCCCGACAGCAACTGACCTTCTTCCGCTTCGAAAGTTTCATTAAGCAAACTGGCATATTATTTTTGGAAAAGTAATTATCAAGCATTTTATCTCTTTGGACGCGTTTAGGCGCGCTGGTTCATTTATTTCCTGATGACCACACCCACCGAACAGCAATATGTGGCGAGCACAGTTCCCACCAAAAGGTTAAAGTTCCCTTTTCTCACTTTAAACGATTCACAACTCGCTCTTAACTATTTATTATACTTACAAATATATTCAGTTTTGCAACACTATAGTAACTTAGCCGCGAGACAATAACCCTTAACTTGTGGTGACTCCGACAACTGCCCATACCCAAAACGACCTTGCGCAACCACGCACCTACACGCTTTTGACGCCACTGTTTTTCCTTTTCGGATGGAAATATTAGGGAAAGTATCTTTATTGTTGAAAAGACCATCTGTCGACAATGAAGCTTCCAGCGCAATCGCCAGAATGTGAAAATAAAAGGCTGTGACTCATCGGCCACGCTTCGGAGACCACGGATTTTTGTGCTTTTATTTTATTTTCCTGTAGCTGGATTCATTCGCAATGCGGGAGGATTTGCTTGTCTAAATCAGAAAACCAGTCTAGTGTGTCAAAAGTGCGAAGGTCATTCCCAGAAAAAAAAGAAAAAAAATTCGGAATCTGTTAGTTAAAAACGTGCTGTTTTTGACGCTTGAAATGAAAAAGTGTCTCCCTGTTGACTTGCATAACTTACTTTCAGTTTCTTAGAAGATTAGATTAGTGTGCTTATTTACATATTCAAATTCTCAAAAAATATAGCACAAATTTTTTTTTTTTATTTTTTATTTTACCATATGCTCTTTTTATTACATTATATGCTGACTTATTTCAATGACGTATCGTTTAGCTTATAAAATGCATTTCTTGGGAAAAAAAAAAAAAATGCTTTGGCAACAAACAGGTTTAGGCAACAAGTGCAAGTGAAACCTTCAAATTAATCTAGAACGCATTATATGAGAAGTTGGTATTGGAAATTTGGTGCTTCCTTAAAAAATTTTTTTTTTTATTGTAGTTAAAAAAAAAGAACTTTTTCATTCTTAAAAAGTTAGACTTTAATTTTTTTTTTTTTTGCAGTTAAGTTATCACGATGTAGCACGAAGTCATTGCATCATGTTATATATCTAGAAAGACTAAAAGAATAAAATATTGGCCAGATGGCCTAGCGCTCGGTACCGCTGGTTTCGGATTCGCGTTCCTTGTAATGGTTCGAATCCAAAACCGTAGGTCCTGGTCTAATATGATTGTAGATCGTTTATGTGCAGTGTGACTCGCGTCGTAGCCTGTCTTATAGCTACATGCCCCCTGGGTAGTGTTGAATGAGTCATTCGGTGCAACCCTTGCTTATGGCATAAAAGTGAAGTGGCCTTGTATTGCCAGCTGCATTAGAACAACAACAATAATTAGAAAGATAGCAAGATTTATTGTAACATTTTTTTATGTGCGAAGTATTCTACCAAAAGAAATAATAGTTTACAACAAAGCGAATATTTTAAGTGAATTATAATGAAAATTTTTATGTGGAACATTTTATTGCTGAAATGCTGAAACAAGAAATATAGCAACTATCCGGTTAACATCTGTTCTCTCTCTCTCTCTCTCTCGCTCTCTTTTAAAAAAATTATTGCAACTGATATTGTTTGCAAAATGCTTATTTTTTTGTTATACAATTCTCCAACTTAGTGTTAAACTAAACACCAATTTGTTTCGTTATTAATATATTTTTAGCAAAATATATATTAGTTTAGATTCGGGAAAACACAAAAAAAAGCACTCGAAGATTATTTAATATACATATATATATATATTATAATAATATAATATACTAGCAGAACCCGACATATGTTGTCCTGCCCAAAAAAAAAAAAAAAAAAAGTGCATTGTGGAAAATGATATATCGCAAATATATTCTCCATGTCCCACTATAAGTGCATACCCATTTTCATGGATATCGTTTGAACTGTCTACAAGGTGAAATGCTACAGCACCCTCTGGTGGGCAAGTCACACTAAAGTGGATAGTGCGAACCTATTTTCCGTACTCGAATACATATTATTACTCATATTCATAGCGATGGGTTGAATGGTGCAGAAGTCGATAGACTGCAGCACCCTCTGTTGGTGATTTAAGCAAAATGGAATAGTATAAAAAACATTCTCCACGTTTTGTCAAACACACACAAAAAATGTCGTCAAAATCGGTACTGCCTTTTTAGTGACAAACACATGTACGGAAGAATTGAATTAATGAAGTATATATCCTTGTATTAATGAAGTATTTTTAGTATTTGGTTCGACTTTTGTTGTAACTACACGCATAAATGATGATTCAAATGATTTTTTATGGATATATTGTTTTTTTTATATGGACACCTAAAAAATATTTACTCATAAATATATGTGAATGCAAATAAGCTTTCAATGTAGAACTTAACAACATCCACATCTACTGTGTTCAGCGCGATTTTTAAATTGAACATGTTTTGAGTGATAAAAAGTGTAGAGAAAAAAATATATGAAAAATAAGTAAAGATCCCTAATCCAAGTCAGCACCTATTTGGCAGTAAAACTTCTCTTCTCTTCTGTGGTGGCATGGATGTTTGTCAGTTGTTCGGAATCCACTTTAAACTGTAGGCTCCTGTCTAATGAACCCAAAGTGTGCACAAAATGACCAAAGACCGACAAAACCAAACCAAATCTCTTCTGCAATAAAATAGAAACATTTAATGAAATATTTCTTTAATATTTAAATATCTACTTTTTTTTTTTATTAAACTAAAGTTAAATCTTGTTCCTTTTTTTAATTGTGTATCAAACTCTGAAATTCTTTCAAAAAAATTCCATTTATATTTTTTAAGTAAAATGGACATTTTTTTTTTAAGTAAAAAGCATCTGTCCTGTATCTGTATTCCTGATCTAATCTTATATTTCCATTTAAAATTTTTTTAGAAAAAAAATGTTTACTTTTGCAGATATTCCTATTTATCTAAAGAATTTTATTTTTTACTGATAGTAATGTTTATTTATTTAGAATGTCCATTTTACTGTTAAAATCTTAATTTTTTTTTTATTCGCCAGCTTCATTTGAAAAAATGCATTCCATATTTTGTAAAATAAAGAAACGAACTGTGCACATTATTTGATTAAATCCTGAAACTCAAATCTTCGTAATGAAGTCGTGCATCTAATACAAAGTATTTATTACTGTTGTTCTTAACAACCCAAATTTCGTGAACTACTTAACGTAAAAGTTTTTTTTTGTCAAATTGGAGCGCCATCTATCGGGTATATATCGAATCATTTGTTCTTTTGCGAAGATTTGTGACGATCCATAAAATGGGTGTAGATTTATGAAATTACTTTTATAAAATAGATTATGAATAATTATGAATGTTGATTTTTAATTTAATAATTTATGTATTTAATAAAGTATGAATAATTATGAATATTAATTAATAATTTAATAATTTATGAGCTTAATGAATTTTCTTTTTTAATACTAGTGTCAAAAACAACATTGAAAACAATTCGTCACGTGACCTCAATTAAGGTGTTATCTAATTACAATGATTTTACATTTGAAATATATGATGAAGGTAATTTTTATTTTTAAAAATTTAAATTCTGTTGAAAAATAACTTTAAAATTTTATTTGTTTCTTAATATCTTTAAATCAGTGGTTTTCCAACTTTGGCAATTCTCAATTTAATGAGATCCACAAAAGAAATGGGCACATATGGGAAAATAATAACAATTTTAATGCTTAAAAAGTAAGTGATTATAAACTAAATTCAACAATTATAAATACATATAATTTCAAAATAATTCTTAAAATTCAATATTAGTAATAAGAGATTTTTTTTTCACATACTACGTTATGACGAAATAAATTCAGATTTTTATAATATTTCTTAAAAATTTTTGGTTGTACGGTGAAAACTTTTAACCAAAAAACAAAGATCTCTGCTCATTCGATATATATATATATATAGATATATTCGTATATTCGTTAATGTATCATATGTGAATTAATTATTTTCTTTTCTTTCAATATTAAGTTATCAAAGTTTGTGTATTATTGAAATGAATTTTTGTCAATCGTAGGAATCTATATCTAATGGGAAATAAACTTTTTAATAAATTTTTAAATCGAAATTTCTGAATTGCATCTTTTGTTTTATTTTTAATTTTAAAATTATTTCATTTATTAAATTACAACATATTATTATGTTTTTACGTACGATTCCGGCAAATCTTATTTTATTTTTATTGTAAATTTTATCCATTTAAATTATAAGAAGTCCTTGAGGAGATTGAATGAATCGAAACTAATGAAATTTTTCCGGTGTAACGACTGATATTTATTTGAGTAAATATTATTAACAGTATTATTATAGCTGTATTATTACTTTAATAGACACAGTACTGCTAATTATCCAATTGAGGGCCTGAATGGCCAAGTATCTAGCGCTCTCCGCTCGGTGCGACAGGTTCGAGTCCCGGCGGTGCTTGGATGTTTGGAGTGGTTCGGAATTCCCTTTAAGCCGTAGGTCCCGGTCTCATATGACGGTAGAGACTCAAGGAGCCAAATCAGCCTTCTACCTATGGGTGCTCCTTCACAGCAGAAGTTTGCGCCTTTTCCCTTCAACCATGAGTCCATACGGGTTCGTGGGTTTGGTCTGGATGTCTACCAAGTGGGATAAGAAACGTCAACAACAACATAATAATTATCCAATGGAAATCTATTGGTTTGATCTATTCAAAGAATGGCGGGTGTTTCTTGGTATTCGGGAGATATGTGATAGCCTACAATTAACATGATATATTTAAATTCTATTAAAAAATAAATATGAAATAAAGTTCACTCAGTAACTAACTGAAATATGAAAGTGAATTTCTGGGGAATTTTTTCCACTTTTTTTATGTACTCCTTTCGTTGACGTACTTTCGATTATTATTACTATTATTATTATTATACTTTCGATTATTATTATTACTCGTATTATTTCGAGATTTATTCGTATTTATTACTCGTTTTATTTAAGGGATAATATGGATAAATTTAGATGAAAGTAATAAAAAAATGAAATGTATAAAAAAAAAAAAATTCTTTGTTCTTTTTGTTAAAAAGCATTCGGTATAGAACATCCTTTTCTAATGAGTAATCAGGACCTCAGTTAATTAACTCAGTCTGCAAGTGGAAGAGCAATCTGCGGTTTGTCAGAATTGGGTTAGGGATGAAAGAAGAAATTGCTCAAAGACGGAAGCTGCTTTGGTTATTCTAATTACTGTATCGCTTTAAAAGTATTTATTCATTTCTAAAACTCTTGATTTGTCATTGACGAAAATAATCACGACTAGCATGAGAAAATATTTAAATGTGTTTTCTTAAAATAAACATTCCTTTTAGTTTTGTTGTATTTTAATTCATATGTTTAATTAGAGAATCTTAGTTATTTCAGTCAATTACTTTTCAAATTTTTTTAAAGATATTTGTCATGTAAAACAATTTATAAAGTAAACTAAAAATATATTATTAATTGAGAGTTATTAAGTATGGAGCAAATAGATATTTGACATTTTTTTTTTCATTGTATTTTCTCATTTTGTGCCAGAAAAAAAAAAAACAGTTTCCTTTTTTAAATTACAAGAATAAATTTAAATTTAATTTTTAAGTCTATATTGAATACCTCTTTAGCGTATTAAGTGTATTTTTGTATAATATTTCTAGTATAATTTTATATAAAAAAACGCATGTTCTTAATAGAAAAAAGGCTTATGGGTTTTTGATTCAGCATAGCTTTGTATAGTGTTTACATAAAATTTATCAAAATAACATAAATGATTTATATTATAAGAAAAATACTGTTTATGAATTGCTCCTATAAATCCTGGAAAAAGAAAGAGTGCACGAACTTAAAATATTAAATAATTGCTACAAATAAATAATATAATTAAATAATAATAAGGGATAATAAGATTATAATAAATAATTTATTAAATGGTTATTATTAATAATAATAGATAATAAATGCTTACGAATTAATTATTTTTCGCCGATGCCTTTTTTAAAATTTATTAATATTGAAAGCTGATGATATATATTGAAAGCTGATGATAATATATTGAATTTGTATCATCATATTGCTATTAGAAGAGAGGGGGTGCTTAAATGTCTTCAAAATATATGAGTTATTTATTTCTATTTATATTGGAAATAATTGATTTGTGCTTATATTTTCATTTCTAATGGCTGATCTTTGTTTTCTTATGCAAATTTTTTTAATCAAAAATAATAGCTGTCTCTAATTTAAAATTTTTTTGATATATTTATTAATGCTTCAAGTCAAATATCATTGAATGCACTCGCCAGACACTCTTTCGGGATTGGCATCCAAGTCGTTGTTATCGATCTAAAAACGTTGCCCGCGAGATTTCTGAATTTAAAATTCATGTTCATTGATCAACTTGCTTAAACGCTTTGCAAGTCAATTCGGTGTGCATTTTGCGCGTCTGGTTCTCTAGCCCTTCTAGAAGTTTTCACGAAATCCTTTCACAATGATCCATAAATAATGGGAGGGGAACACACAAAAGGAAAATCTCTTCCATGTCAAGGAAACTTCGAAGAAAATACCCCGAACGGCGAGGTTTCATAATGAAAAGAGAAATGCAACTGATTTCTGGATGTCTTATGAACCACCGGCACGCATGCAGTGTTTACCAAGATGGCTTACCGGCAAGAAGAATGTCTTCCCTAAATGGTTTTAGATTCATTTGAAAGAATTTCCATTTTATTTATGTTCATGCATGCGCGGAAGAATTTGGAATTTTTTTATTTATTTATTTATTTTTTAATTTATAGAACATTATATTATAGTCTTAAAAGTAGTTACTGCTTGAATAAATATGTTGTTTTATATTTGATTTTTTTTTTTTTTATTGTTTTTAATTTCGCAGTAAATTCCATTTCAATAAGTCAACTTTTTCCTAAGCAAACAATTATCAATTTTTAATATGAATAAATAAAATCATGTCATTAAATATTAAACTAAAGTAGATTTATAGAATGTTTATTCTTTTTATCTATACTGTTTTTAAAAAGTTTGTAAAATGCTTTAAATATTTTAACATTATTTCAATAGTGATAAAAATGTATGTTATATTTCTTAAGCAAGTTTTTGCTGAAAATTGAAAAAGCATTAAATGTTGTTATTAAAAAATGTCTTCTATAAAATATTAAAGTTTTGTCATAAATAGCATCAAATGTCGTTAATAAAAATTTGATTATTAAAATGAAATGGAAAAAAAAAATATATTATTCCAAGGTGCTATATTATTTCCAAAAAAGAAGAGTATTTTAAAAAGCCATATTCTATCAGAATGTTTATAACATTCTGAATTATTTTGGTTTCATCTTTAACGCAAGTTTCTTTTCCCTCCAGGTGCTACAGAAACATGAACAGATTAATTCGGCTATTCGTGAGGACACTACTTCTGGCAGGAGTCGTCCTTGCAGATCCTCCAAGGATGCTGACATCCTCATCCTCCCTGCCCACATCCCTCTTCTCTCCCCTGGCACCCCCGACCGTCCTCAGGGAGGGATGTCCGCGCAAAGAGGACATCCACCCCTGCGAGTGCCTGGAGATCCCGAAGCCAGACTCCTCGAGCGGCGAGTCCGGCATCGAGACGGTGGCCTTCTGCAAGACCATCCGCAACACGCAGGTCCTGCAGAACGCCATGAAGGGCATGCAGGGCCACACCATCGACTTCATGGTGCTGGACAGCTGCAAGCTGCCGCCCTTCCCCAACGGCCTCTTCTTCAACGTGGGCATCAAGTGGATGGAGATCCTCAACTCCACGGTGCAGCTGAAGCAGAACTTCTTCGAGTGCGCCAGCAACTGCTGGTAGAACAGATTCAAAAAACTGAATAGAAGCACCTTAATTTATTCGTTGAGACGTTTTGGCCATTTTCCACGGAATTGAACTCGTTGTGATCGAGTGCTCTTGTGAACAGTGCTCTTCAATGGAACAGATACATCATTCATGAATGCTGAACATCGCATTTCGATTGAACATGTTCTCTGCCCAGTGGTACTGCGCTGTCATTCATTACCACTGTGTTCAGGGACACTTAACCTAGCAATCTTTAGTGGTTCCCAATAAGCAATGGACTATTTCCGGTCCTGCTGGAAGGACTGATTTCATTATTCTTAAGGGAGTTATCAAATGTGCCAATAAATGTTTGAGCCTTTTTGACACACTAGCTTTTTTTTTTTAATTCAAATTGAGAAAATTTATTTATAAATTTTTACTGTATTCATTTGTATTTTAAAACTAATAAATTCTAGCAAAATTAAATTATACATAAAAATTAAATAATAAAAGCCAAAGACTAAAACCATTGTTAATTTTTTTTTTCGGTGTGTAGTTTACGCTCTAAAAAGGCTCAAATACATCTTTGATTTATGTGAGGAATGTTAAGCTATAGTTTTATTGAAATCTGCACTGTTAAAAGCGATTTTCACTGGACAAAAGACCGCAGACAATAAAGAATCATAATTTTATATTCTCATAGACTTATATTCTTTACATAATTCATGTTAAGAAGATATAAGGGCACTTTAAATGTGTGAATATTGTGTGTTACTGAAGAAAAAATGAATAATTAATCCTGTTAAGTGTTTTCCAGTGTTTATGGGAGGTTCTAGATTCCATGATGCAGCTCGGGTTCTTCTTCAGAAGTTATGAAATGTACCAGTGATGTGTGATTGATTTAAATAAATTTGATTTCTTGTGGAAGTCGGGCGGAAACCTGCGACTGTCTTCTGTACTGATGAAGTTCCATTTTGTGGCCAGATGTGATTCGTTTTTATCCTCAACGACTGTATTATAAATTTAATTTCAGGTACATGCCATTCATCAAACCTAAGTAATGCAACTTCGAAACTTGCATCTTCGAACTTTTATTGACTTGTTAGAGAATTAAAGTGTCACAAATGATTATGAAGTGAAAAGTTAAGACTGTATTCCATGTATAGTATAGTGTTGTTTAGAAAGAATAATGCAATGTTTATATCCTAAATATCTATTTCAAGACTGAAATGGATGTTACTTTGCGAACTATAAATTAAGTGTGCCATTTTGCTGTTTTATTCATAAGGTTTATTGATAGGAATATACTGTGTTTGCAGTAAACAAAAATATGCATGTTCTTTGTAAGTAATGGTGTTAAAAAAAGAATCATTTGCTTTCTATATTTGGAAGATGTCAATATAAAATGAGATGTTTGTTGACTCTCATTGAATATTATTTGAATTATAGAGTTTATGTACACGCATTCACGACAAAATTTAATGGTGCACAAATATTTTACACATGCAATTCTTTACTTTTTACTTTTATTACATTTTAATTGCATTATTTCTTTTTCATAAGCCTCAAGTAAAAAATGTTTTATGAAGATTCTTATTAAAATATGTCTGCTCATAATTTAATGATGTACAATATTAATAATGTTCAATGTTTGTAGTTGAATGATGCACAATATAAAACAATGATTCATTTGTTTGGTTACTTTGTTTTTCGTATTCACTTTGTGTTGCATTTTCTTTGACTATATTATATGGCAGTCAACTTGTTTTAAAGAAAACTATTAAACTCTTTTAATGTAATTACAACGATATTTTTATCTAAAATAATATGTATTTTATTGACTTAAAATTATTTCAATCAGTGTTTGTTGAATAATAGTGTGTCTTTCTTTTTTTATCGATTAATTTTTATATACAAATAACATATTATAACTTAAATGAAAATATCGACTTAAATAAAATTTTATGTTATTAAGCCTTTTAATTCAGAAATATTTTAATTTATAAAAAAAACTGTAATGCTCTTGACATTTTTTGGATGTTAACCTTTAATAATTATTATTAATTTAGTTTAATTTAATAATTTTTCTTTTAATTTTATTTAATACTCGTATTAAACAGGTTTTCTAAAAGAAACTTACAATTTTTTAATTTCCGTGTGTTTAATAACATCTAGTTTTTGTGAAAGTTAGACTTGTGGAATTTTTATTTTTTAAATTTATATACTATTAAAAAAAAAAATTTTTTTTTTGAGGGGGAAATGAATTGTTTAAAAAGAAATAAGATAAATTTAAATGTTGTAACAGCTTACAGTAAAAGTTGTAATAAATAAATAAAAAGTTGTGGTTGAAGTAAAGCTGTAATAGCTAAAATTTTATTCAATTCCTTCTATAGCTCACACTCTCCCTATATATATCTTGTTCAAATTTTCTATCGTTCATAAAATACTTTTTATTCCTCCATTCAAGTTCAAATACATTTTTTTTTTTTGAACTCGTAGTGGAGGACACTGGATGTTAATACACTTTTTTAAAGTATTAATACAGTAATTAAATTTAATTAATAAATTTAATTTTTTTTAGATTTAAGTTGCATATATCTACCAATAGATGGCGACAGATAAACTTAAATAAATGAATGAAAATTATTTATAAAGGACATTCTGCAATAGAGTGAAAAAGCAGTAGGAATTGACTTTAAAAATATATTTTTTTTGATATTACTTGTTTTTTAACTAAATTCCACAGAAAATTTTTTGATTAAAGTAATTTCTAAGCTGTGCCCAATTTGGGTGTGAATCAACCATTAAATAAGGTGCTTTCATTAAAAAAAATGCATTACGATGCTTTAATCTAAACTCTAGTTTACTGATTAGGATTAATACATTAAATTACGGAACAAAATTTAGCAATTTTAAAAAAATGAATTTTAAGAAAAGGAACTCTTAAATGATTGCTTTAAAATTTTTAGTTATGCCTGAAATTGTTTTTAATATTGCAATAAAGTTAAAATAACCACATGTAATTAATTTTCACAATATTCCATTATGTTTTTTAATTTCTGTCATTTTTAAATTTATATCTTTTACTAGAATGGTGTACATTGATTAACAAAGGAATATACACACAAAAGCCTTAGCTTGCACTGTTGAAATGACTGCGGCAATTTTCACGGCCAGCACCTCTGGTGTTGTACCTGTATTCTGAAACGAGGGTTTTTATGTTCATGTTTTATAATTCCCGTTTGATGCATGTAGCGGCGGTGTTGTTGTGGTACTAAATTTTGTTCAATATAAATAAAGAAGAAATTTGACTTACAATTTTGTGATTCGTTCTGTTTGATGGTGATCAATCAACTTTTTCAAATTTTCCCTCAAAACAAACACAGTAGATTTTGGACTTTTTATTAAGAGTTCATTTTCTGAAGCTTAAAATAAGCTATCTTGGATCCACAATGAAAGATCTTACAGATGTTATTCTATTATTAAGAACAATAAATATTTGCTGCATAAAAATCTATAATTTTCTGTTGTTTGTCTACAGTTACACTTTTAATACTTTGCTACCTGTTCATTTAGGTAATTTTTATAGGATATATATTTTTTTTTGTAAGAAAATTTTAAGTGCAAGGATGTTTTTTGACTACAAATACTACTATATCAACATTAAAATTTTATAGCATGTTTCAACTATATAAGAAATACAAAATTAACTAATTCTGTATAAAATACTACAAATATGCGAAATTATAGCAGTTTATTTTATCAAGAAACAGAAAGATTTCGTCAAACTATACTGAGCTAGGGATAAATACTATGCTATGCTATACTTGGAAAAAAAGAGCATCTCTTTCAATAAGATCGAAGTGAGAAATGATCATATGTTATTAAAAATGTCTTTCCAGACAGGTTGTCAAAAATACGAAGTTTCGATTTAAAAAAAAAAAACCTAATTAACAGACTAAGCGGAATTAATTATCGCCGTTTGATGATCGCCGAATCAGGCATTTTTTTTTCAATTCCTTCTATTAGCTCACACTCTCCCTATATATAACTTGCTCACAACATCAAACGTTCATAAAATACTTTTTATTCATCCACTCAAGTTCAAATACATTTTTTTGAACTCGTAGTGGAGGACACTTGATGTTAATACAGTTTTTTCAAATATTAATTCAGTAATTAAATTTAATTAATTCATTTTAGTTTTTTTTTTTTAGATTTAAGTTGCATATATCTACCAATAGATGGCGCCAGATAAACTTAAATGAATGAAAATTATTTATTAAGGACTTTCTGCTGTATAGTGAAAAAAAAAGTAGGAATTGACTTTAAATTTTTTTTTTTTTTTTATATTACTTGTTTCTTTTTAAAATACAAGATGTACAACAGCTATAGAAGAATCCTCGAGACTTCTACTACTAGTATGGTTTCTATTTTTAGTTATTCTGACAAAGTGAACCTTCACATCCATCAAATTAAAACTCAGAACCTTTTTTTCTTCTGTCTAGTGCAAACTTTTACGTTTATAACTTTCTACAGCATTGAGACAAAAAGGTCACTCAGAACGACATTTCCCACACTAACTGACCATGGAAAAAAAATGAAAGCATTTTATCCGAAGCAAGTCTCAAATGAAAACAATTCACATGGACCAATTTGTTCCATGGATTCGTATTCCAATTCATTGACGTCACTTTATCGGAGTTCCAATGCAAGTGAAAACGTGTCAGCCTGAAAAATAGATGCTACAATGTATAAAATGAGAACGAAAAATATGACTTGTTGTCACAAACAGAGTGATACAGACCCACTTAAGTGACTCTCCGATGAAGGCATTACGTCAACCGGGGCTTCCGTTTGCTGCAGCTTCTGTTACAGCCCTTTTCATAAAACCTTTTTGCCCGTAGGCCTTATCGGCCTTCGAGTCGTGCCCCATCCATTACGAAGCTATGACACTCTAATCGGCTTTTAAGAGAAGCCCCACAACAGCGTTTACTTAGCGGAGATACGGACCCCACGTGCATTTGTGGATAAGGGTCGTGTGTGCCCACATTCTGTTGGTTTTTGCCCTTTTTTTTTTTTTTTTTTTTTTTTTTTTTTTTTAGGGCGAAAAAAAAAAGAAGATTTAGTTGAAGTAGCAGCTGTTCTATGTGGATTTATTGAAAAAATATATTGTTTTTCCATATTGTATTAACCATATTCCATTTCTCGATAACATATTTGTATACATAATCCATACTCCGTTATCCATATCCCTATTCTATTTCTGTTTTCCATAATCTGATTTATTTACTAAACTGAATTCAGAGATAGAAATAATTTCAGGGGTTGAATTCTTTCCTTTTTCTTCTTTTTATGGAATTATTTCTTAATTTATTATCATTAAATCATTTATTTTATTTCAAAAAGGGATCTTTTGAATAACGGAGGTAAAAATGTGAGCTAATTTTTTAAAAGCAAATATGTGGCCTAAAATAAAAAGCCTAATATATGTGGCCTCAATTAGGCTGAAATTGGTCCATGATACTTATCCTAACCGCGCTTAATACCTCTGCTTTATTTAATTACACATGAACTAGCCTTAACCAAATTAAGTACTAATCAATCTAGTGTTAACCAAATTCAAACCACCTAGTGCTAACGAAATCTATAACCAAAAGTTGATTAAACTTTTATAGATTATATTTTCAAGATCATAAAAAAAAAAGGTTTGATACATTTAAAAAAAACATATCTAATGAAATATTTAAGATGAACAAATATTTTTTCATTGGTTCGGAACTTAATTTACTTAAAGCTTTAACTTAAAGTTTTATCTTAAGTTTCAATGTGTTCATTGTTATTTGCTACACATAGGTCAAAACAATCTCTATCCAGATGCGAGTGATCATATCCAGTGACAATATGCTTTCAAAGTGATATGTATGCCTTGTATTTTATCGCTGTAAACAATGTTCTTAAGATAACACCCCATATACATGTCTTGTGGTGCAAAATCAGGATTTCTCGGAAGCCATACAACAGAGCCGCCCCTAGCCCTCCATCCATTGAGGTAACTGACGGTTGAATAGAGTTTCATACATGTTAAAATAACTCTATTGAGCGAGTCCTCTGACATCATTTGGAAAACAATTTATTTCTTTGTTGTGGAAAAAGATAACATTGTATTGAACAGTCGTCACTGCATTGAAGAAATGTAGCACGAAGACTTCACGCATCCCTTCTGCGCATCGTTTTTTTAAACAACACAAAAAGACAAAAAACAATTGCAAAGTACTTTGCAAAATAATAATAATATTAATATATATATATATATGTGTGTGTGTGTTTTATTAATTACCTTTACTGTTAAAATTTTTGAAAGTGTCCAACCTTTTTCGATGACCCTGCATAATAAATCATACAAATGCATGTTTTGTATTGCCACAAATGCACTTCAAAAATACATGTCTTGTTATAATTCCATCATAAGCATATATGATGACATGTATGATTAACAAGCAATGATGATAAGCATATATGATTAACAAGCAATGATGATAAGCATATATGATTAACAAGCAAAATTAGTTTAAAAATTTAGATGTTGTAAAATCATTATTTTTTTTTTATCTGACATTTTACAGTTTCATTGTGCGGTTAAAGTCGAAACTTAACAGTTTGACTGACGGTCACATAAGGATGTGTTGATAGTTATTGATTCGCTCCCCGCAGAAATGGGTTTTCCCAGAAGGCGACTTACTTTTCATAACGAATAGGATTGAAAAGTAATAATAAATCAGGATTATGTGTATCATACTGATTACTAACTAATATTTAGGTCTTTCCTGATGGAACCACATGCCAGCTCGAGATAGAAGAAGCTTTACTTCTTAAATTCTACATTACGTAATGAAAACGTAACTTTTAAAATATGACATTGATGGATGAGGAATTTATCACGAAATGAGTGGGAACTATATTTTAGATAACTGAAAAATACTATTATAAAGTCGAAATTTGATATTTTAATTCAGTAAAGCATGATTATCAAATTAATTAAAGTCAAGTCTGTGAGTGACTGTAAAAACAATTTCTATACAAACATCGCGTTTAGTGTATTTGGGTTCATCTTGCTGTGCGTTCTAGTCTGCAGTGCATACGCTGTTATATACGAGCATATTTTTCCTACATTCGATGAGCTGCCTAATGGCCAATTGTCTAGAGCTCTGGCCTTTGGTTCCACAGGCTTCAGATTCGAATACTGGCGGTGGCATGGATGTTTGTGTTTGTTAAACTGTAGGTCCCGGTCTAATTAACCTAAAGTATGCACAAAATGACAGTAGAGCGACACACCAAATCTCCATTCGACAATGCACAATAGATAAAATAAATGATATGCAATACATTTACTGCATTTTTGTTTAAAAATTGATTTTTTACAAGCCCATTAATAAATGCTTTTGTTTATTTATTTGGATAACCTTTCCCTGCATATCACTAATCATTTGTTTAAAATCCTATAGAGTTTCGTAATTAAAAATGAAAATATTTAATTTTCGTAAGGTAGAAAAAAAGTACTAGATAATAAAAAAAAAGTTGATGGTTTTTCCAAGTAGGCTGTGAATACATTGTTCAGAAGTTCGAAATATCCATCTTCTGTTGCAAGCAGAAAAAAAAAAAACCTCTCGTGAGAAGCAAAAGTCAATAAGCACAGCATCATTAGCAAAACTCTGCTTTGCATAAGTATGCTTTCTGGCGCACTGTGCGCGTACATTCTCTGACCTCAGGCGTAGACTTTTTGTTACAGCACAATTTCTTTTCTATGCAAATTTTTTTTCACTTTTCTAATCGAAGTCTCTCGTAAAAGGGTCATTTTCCCAAGACAACAAATTTGGACCCCCGCAATGGAAGGTAAGCATGCCAACATCAAGTCATCAAAACACCATCTCTTCCGTGAATAATTTCATCATAAAATGGACGTGCGTGCTGCCTGACATCGATTAGAAGCAACGTTGAACACAATTTGAATCCTTTAAAAAAAAAAATCATTTTTTCCTGCTAAAGGAAAATTATGAACTTAAAATTATGAACGTAACCTCTGATTACTGTATATACACATAATTTATATCTATTTCTTCTGTACACATGCTTGCCAATGACGGCCTAAACGGCTGGACCTATTTGGATGAAATTTTTTGTGCATGTTTAAGTGGGTCCCTGGATAGTTTAGATCAGGGATGGGCAAACTACGGCCCGCGGCCAACACCGGCCCTCCGGAAGGTTCTATCCGGCCCGCGGATATAATTTTAATTTGCCGGTCCGAGACAAATTAAAAGAAATACATATTTATATATTATATATCCATCTCCTTTTCTACTTTGATTAAATGTTATTTTTTTCAAAGGACTGATGATCTTTTTACTTTCTCTATTTTTGTTCTACAAAACATAAATAGACGGAAATAGCAAGCACAGACAGCTTTCAATCTGTAAAAATCGGTGTTAAAAGCGGAAGTTCTTTGTTAGTTATAGCTGTAGATTGGCGCCAACAAGTTAAAGTTTTATAAATCATTATCGAAAGTAAGTTTTCCAAATTTAATATCTCTTCTTCTTATATATGTGAGCAAGTGTTTTCAACTATGAACCATAGAAAGAATTATTTCAGAAGTAAACTGACAGATGAGCATTTAGCCTCGTTCCTTAGAATGAGTACAGCTCACTTCAAACCTCACTATAAGGAACTTTTAAAAATGAAATCGCAATTTCATTCATCTCATTAACAAATTTAATTTGTAATACTTGTATTTTGTTTTTAAAATTTTTGTAAAATTTATCTTGGCCCGCCAAACTTTTCTTTTTCGATTTTTGGCCCGCGACCGAAAAAGTTTGCCCATCCCTGGTTTAGATACACAATTGGATCCGGTAGGTAGCGCTGCAATCGATCGAATTCTTCTGTATGTGTTGTCACTGGACTCCACTTAAACAGCTGGACCGACATGGATGAAAATTTGTATATGTGTTTGACAAAACACGGAGATTGTTTTCTGATATCCCTCCTATTTCCTCTTTGTTGTAACTCGCTACCAGAGGGTGCTGCAGTCTATACCTTTCAACCAACCTTTTCTAAAAATTTGTAATAATGGGTATTCGAGTGTGGAAAATAGGTCCGCGCTCTCCACTTTAGTGTGACTTGCCACCAGAGGGTGCTGCAGTATTCCATCAAATACAGCATCCTATACATTTCTTCTAATAACTAAACCAATATTAAATTATCTATGATTTCTTTTATGCTTATTAAAGTATATATATTTTCCAACATTCTATTGATTTCAAAATTACATATAATACTCTATATAATTTTTAAATATTAAGTGATATGATTAATAAAAGATGACAGAATCCGTAAAGATTCTATTTGATTAGGAAAAAAAGGTAAAAAAGGAATACTACTGTGCCCAAAAGTTAAGACCAATTATTATTTTTTTTCAAAAACTCTTTATTTATTCTTCCAAATTTTTTTCATCACCTTCAAAGTAATCCCCTTCGGACACAATGCACTTATGCCAACTTTTTTTTTCCAATCCCCAATGCAGGCTAAAAGTCATCGGCAGGTATGGCCTTCAAAGCGCGCGGCGATTCACGTTGTCCACTCAAAACGGTGTCCCCGGGTGGTCTTTTTGAGTTCAGGGAATAGCCAGAAGTTGCACGGTGTGAATACGGTGGTTGTGGAACGATATGTCTTTCATTTTTGGAGAAAAAGTCACGAAGAATCAATGCAATGTGATCTGGCGAATTCAGTGTTTTCGGTAACAATCGAGATTTAACGCGTTTGACGCCCAAAATGGAATTCGCCGATCCTTTTGAAATTCCAACATCAGCAGCGAGGTCTCTAATTGTAAATCGACGGTTTGCAAGCACCCAATCTTTAATTTTTTGGGCGTGAGCTTCGTCGGTTGAGGTGGAGGGTCGACCAGAGGGCTCTTCGTCTCGAACGCGTTCTCTGCCTTCTTTGAACTGTTTATACCATTTGTAAACATTTCTTTCCGATACAGGAATGCTCACAGAATGCCTTCTGCAACTTTCTATACGTTTCCGCAAACAAAATTCAATGCAAGTTCTTTGCTCAATTAATTCAGACATTTCAAAAATCGCCGTAATCATTTTTAGCATCTCACAAAGCCAAGCGCAACTCAAACACTAATGAATATTTTGACGTGAAATTTCACACAGATGTCAAGGATAGTGCCAGCAACCTAAAAAGAAAAGAAAAAAGATTGAAATTCCCCTGTAATTTTAAATTGTATATTTAAACAGTAGTACAAACAAAGATGTATCTTGATGTATCTAAAGTTTGCCACACACAGGGTGGAAAACCAAGAAATGATTTTCGTAGCAGGGCAAATTGCATTCTTGTAGCAGCTTTCTCTCTCTCTCTCTCTCTTAGTGGTTTCGTAGCAGTATATTTTTACATTAACACAGGGGTCTCCAAACTGCGGCCCGCGGTCCAAATCCGGCCCTCCAGTGTCATCAATCCGGCCCGCGACAGCGAATAGCTTATTGTTGCTGTAATAAGTTGGATAAAAAAACACAGAATGATAATAACTTGGTTTTATTGACTTGCTAGGTAAAGCTTAATGACAAGCATAATACGCAGAAAATTTAATTTAAGCATAATAATAACAAATAATTGAAATGAATCCATTAACATTATAAACTAGTAAACATCCGCGGTAAACACTAAAAACATTAAACACTAGTAAACATTACCCTCGGTAGTTATGTTGGGGTAAAGAGTATCACATATGTACGTATATCGATGTTTGCAATGTACATATCCTGAAACAAACATATGATTTTTATCCTGAAAATCTCTCAGGAACGGAAAAGTTAAATTAACGCGAATGAAACCGCGGGGTATCCGCTTGCAAAAAAAAAAAAAAATCTAACGAGATTTATGTAATTGTGATTTTTCCACTGACAATAGTTTGTAGTGAGCAAGCGTATGCTCGCTCAAACAACGTACTCGGCGACTGGTCTAGAAATTATAGATAATGGCAGAAAAATTAAAACGGTTTTGGCCCTTGGTACTCACTGGGGTAAACAGTATGGTCCTAAGGCTGGAAAGTTTGGAGACCCCTGTGTTAGAGAATAAATGAGCGTATTTAACGAAAAGATTTTCCAGCAAATTAATATATGAAATAATAATGAATTTTATCAGTTTTAAAATTATAGTATAATAATATATAATATATGTTTATACATATATATATTATTTTTCTTTTTGAAAACATTTAAAAATAGGTTTAGAAACATCATTAGATATTTTTAAATTAATTTCATTATTTAAAAATATTTTATTATACAAGTTCTCATTTTTTTCTTTTGCTTTACTTTAAAAAGAAAGCTATTTTATTGCCTTGCCATCTAACTGAACATTGTTCAATTTGTTAATGTGATACCTAACTGACCCAATTTTAAATTATCCATAATTTCTTCTATGTTTATTAAAGCATCTATATTTCCTAACGTTCTATTGATTTCAAAATTAGATATAATCCACTATATAATTATTAGATATTAAGTGATATGATTAATAAAAAATGAGAGAATCGGTAAAGATTCTATTTGATTAGGAAAAAAGGTAAAAAATGAATACGCAACAAAAGAACGTACAAGTCTTAATGTATCTAAAGTTTGCATCACACAGAAATGATTGCAGGGCAAATTGCATTTTTGTAGCAGCTTTCTCTCACTCTCAATGATTTCATAGCAGTATATTTTTACATTAACAAATCTTCTTCAGATTTCAAAGCATATACTAATTAATTTTATATTATTTAGCCAACGCATGATTAATATGAAATAAAATCGTACGATTTGTACCGCAATTGAATCATATTCGTTTTGCATGATATTAGAAATTCAAAACGAAACTAATTTATTGATGTATTTATAAGAAAATTATAATTAGAATTGTTAAAAATTATTTTTACTTAATGCATAGATAATAACATAATTTTTATTTAATGTAGATTTATAGATACATCCATTATTGAATTGAACACATTTTCGTACTGAATATATTCATTAATATTTTTTGTATTTTTTAATAACTAACAATTTTTCTTTTATCCTTCTTGCAACTTCGAATATTTTGGAATTCTTAACAATGGATATTTTCAATGGATTTCATATAAACATATGATTATTAAATTATTTAATGGAAAGAATGTATTAAATTTTTCTCTGAATTTTGTTTTGACATGCTATTTTTTACATTAATTATGTTATTTAAATAAAATACAGAATTATTTTAAATAAATGGTAGCAAGAAATAAGATTTATTTAAAACATAAAAGCATCAAATGATATACGACTTTTGATTGAGTAAGAAAAAAAAAAAAAAAAAAAAAAAAAAACGCTTATATATTAGAATAAGTTATTTCTATTTGTATTAGCAAAATGTTGTTTTTTAGTTTTAATTCTAAAATTATGTGTATCAATTTTAGAAAAATACAAAATGTAGCACAAAAAAACAAAACAACCCAATGTCATATGCATAAGGAGTATGAATAATAATTACGTATAGATAAACAATGGATAAAATATATTTTTAAATAGATAATAGATAAATATGTTTTTAAATAGATAATACATAAATATGTTTTTAAATATTATTTTACAAATCTTATTTTTGAGAATTTTATTGTTTTTAGATATAACATAGATATAGATTTTCTGTAGAAAAAAAATTGTGCTTAAGAAATTCAAATCAAGTAATAAATGGGAAATAAAAAAATTGCTGTAATACTTCAAATAAAAGATTACAGTTAATTTTACAATTATTATAAAAAAATAAAATTATTTTAAAATTTGGATATTATTTAACAAGATAATAAATAAAAAAAGGGACAAATAAAAGATATTAGTTATAGAGAAAAGATTAAAAAAATTATTAGAAATAAAAAAAAAATTATGCTTGGTGGTGAACAATTTACAAATGTAAAGTATTAATAAAATTTTCAATTAATTTAAATTTAATGCGCTTATTTGAAACATTTATTGCAGAAACATTTAGTAGTATATGTTCACAAGCAAAGTATTTATCCTATTTGTTCCTATAATGAACAATAGATGGCGCCACGAATCACTTAAAAAGAATTCGCCCTATTATAATAAATCTTATCGCCAGCAAACACGCCATAAAAACGAAATTCTTATAACATTGGTTAATTCTTACCCCCTCTAATAACGATCTTAGAAAATTAGCTCATTCATACCAGGCTATTTTTCTGTTACTAATTCAAAATAAAGGGAAATATCTCATTTTTTGCGCAGAAAAGCGAAATGTGAAGTTTTTGTAGCAGAATGTATCAAGGCATGTATTTTGGCGCAGTTTGGCCACCTTTGATCACATGTTTTAAATGTAAATCCAGCTCCCTAAAAAACTATTACAAAATCTTTAAACATGTCTATAGGAACTGTAAACGAAATTATGAAATTTCATTTAAAGCTATTAAAAAAAAAAAAAAAAAAATCGTCACCAGCTAATGCTAAAATAAGCTTCTCAATGAAAGACTAAGTGAACTGCTGTTTTTAAAAAAAAAAAATTGGAAGATGAACAATGAAAGTATGTAGTTACAATTGAAGAGGCTTCAATATATTTATCTGATTGCAAGAGAAAAAGATCGATTTATATTGGAAAAAGAGACTTAAATTTTTGTTCATAAAAAACAAGGGAAGTTTTATGATTATTATTGGATTCTTTCGTAATGGAAAACATAAAATCAGTATGTCAAAAATTATTTCGGATTACTATCAGAAATATGTTTAAACACAGACGGTACAACATTATTTTATATCAACAAGACAACCCAATTCTGTGCAAAAATAATTTTATTTGGGATATACCCACTTTCTCTATTGTATTCTAAGACTAGTTTTGGACTAATGCCTGAAAAAGCGGCCTAATGGCTTGCTGACCGTTGCTACCATATGCTTCTGGTTCGAATCCTGGCGGTGGCATGAAAGTGATTTAGAATCCCCGTTAATCTGTATGTTCCGGTCTAATTAGCCCGAAGAGTGCAGAAAATGACCGTAGAGTGAAAAACAAGCAAAACGATCTATCAAAAAAGATCAACCGAATTATTCTTCCACTTTATATTGAAGAACTAACAACCCACTCTCAGCTTCAAACAACCACCCTGTCTGGATTCACCATTACTCCTACGCATCGCTTCATCTCATGGCTAAATCATATTGCTGCCATCCACTATCGTTATCAAGAACTCTTTTATTTTATTTTCATATTAAGTTTCATTTCTACTCATAATGCTTATGTATGATCAGCATAATGCTTGAAGTGTTTTGTAGCTTTCATTTTTATGTTCAATAAATATCATCATGCCACGCCTTAACTTTATGCCGAATACCGTTACCTGATATCGGGTCATCTTCTAATACGGTCCTCACTTATTCTTTTGTCATGTCTTTCAGTTCAATTTCCTTCAATGCTAGGAACTGGAGACACAGTCTTCTGGCTAACCCCCTCCTTTCCCATGGATATAAAAATTCTAAATATTTGAAGAGAATTTTCATCAAGTTAAATACTGGAAATGAAATAATATTGTTTCGTTACTTTTTTTCTTATTTTTCTCGCAGAACTTTAAATAAAATGGATTACAAATGAACATCCTAAATGACAAATCTATTTTATGGCGTTTATTGAGTCTTATTACAAAATCTTCACCTATTGTTATAAAATGTTAAATAGGATAAACGCAGAAATTTGATACTGCAGATACTACCATTACGTAGAAATTTGATACTGGAAAGAGTGAAAAATGATTACTAATTAAAATATTGAAACAAATGATGTTGCTTGAGGAAATGTATAAAATTGCACATTTTAGGATTTGAAATGAATGATAAATATGAAAATTGTACTAAATAGTATGTATCACTAAAAACCGACAAGCAGATAAAGAAGTTATTGCACAAAATAACCTAATTTGGTTAAACATACCACCCATCATGCTAATAGAATACTATTTGCAATATCTGTTCAATTAATTTTTTTTTTGAGAACATTTAATATTTGTGACAATTTTACTTCTTTCAGGCAGTTAAAAAAAAAAAAATTGGGACATCAGTAATGGATTCATTTTACCCATGACTAAGAGGAATACTATACACTTTCGTAATTTCATAAAAAACAACAATATTTATCAATGCATTTCTTCAATTTATTTCTTCGTGTACGGTCTTAAAAATTAAAAATAAGACAGACTTTTTCGAAAAAATATATAGTTTTATAAAAATTATAGCTTTTAAATTACAAGCAGAAAAAAAATACAAACAATATCACAGGAATAATGACCATCGATTTCTCTGAATAAAGCCACAAAGTATAACTCTTGCTTGGAGACTTTATGTATATGTATATATATGCATAAAAATTCTACAAATTAAAAAAAAAATTCGGCATATTTATTGTAAAAATATTTAAACACTTTTTGCCTATCATTTGTAAAGATTGTTAATAATTGTATTTTTGTTACAAAAATCAGTAAAAAATGACATAGCTTGTAGATATTATTTGTTCTATGCTTAGTAGAATGAACATTGATAAAAATGATTATATTTAAATTATTAGTGGAATGAAATGATTAAAATGATTATATATTGAATTAAATGATTATATATATTAATTATTATTGGAATATTTAATTGAATGAAAAATACAAAATAAATCTTCTTTTTATGACAGAATCAAACCACAAAAAAAAAAATTTTTGACCATTGGCACTTATGAAAAAAAAAAAAAGGTATAGATAGGAAGTGCACACATATAATGACATACAGACAGGGACAGATGTATTCACACTTCTGTTTTTTACGTACTTCTCGTAAGTCAATTGATGAAAGCACAGAATTTTCATTTCTCCATGACTATGTTTACTAAACCCACATGCTTACACAGACAGGATGGTATGCTTATATACAGTTTTGCAGATTAGATGTGTAAATCTGTACATATAGACAGAGAGATACAGATATATCCACAAGGGCAATGCTTATGTACATAAGGCAAATCTATTGGTGAGGGCATCCTTTTCTTCGATACACATTGTATACTTATAGCTGATTACATCTTCCGCCTGCGTATTGGTATGCGTAAACGTTGGTGTACAGACTAGATAGATACATGTACATACAAAGACAGACGGATATAGATGTATCCACAACTGTGCAGCTATGTTGCAGTCTTTTGCTGCAACATTACTGGCTCTTTTTACGCATTTGGTGTGTAGATAACATCGGAAACACTGAGGAACCTGATTATTTACATAAGTCTATAGGCTGGATATACAAATGTGCACATATACATCGAGAGAGATAGACATAAACAGATCTATCCAACTTTCGTGCATCTGGTAAGTCTGTTGCTGAAGACACAACATTCATACCCAATTTCTACATCAAGACCATTACAGCTCGGTCTTTAAGCTTGAATGTCTACATTTGAAAGTTGGTATGCTTAAATATTGGTCTGCAGACTAGATGTATACATGTGCGCACAGAGAGAGACAGACGGATGGAGATGTATCCACAACTGTGTTAAAATCTGGCATACATCGATTGGTGAAGATGTCGACATTTTTACCCTGTACACACTAAATTCAAAGAAGCTTAGATTGTCATTTCTTGCAGATATTCAGTTCTCACAGATTTTCCCATTAGGTCTTCGTCTCCTTTTCGGAATGTCTATCGGTGAAGAAGGCTTCGGCCTCTTTGAACTTGAATCATCTGCTTGATCGTTCTCTCGAGGTTCGGTCTCAAGCGAAGATGGACGCCATTTTGTCACAGGCGGAAGATGAGGGAATTTTGTGAAAGGAGGAATGCTCGCTGTTTCGTATTTCATCTTTCGGCTCAACTTTAGTTTCGGTTCATAATTGCAGTAGCCTTCTGGAAGCGGGGGAGAGCGAAAAACGAGCACTCCTTTCGGTGTATTTCTTCGAAGATATTGCTTTCGAGAGGCGAATGCTTTTCTGTTTCTGAAATCTGCGACGGTTTTAACTGATGTGCTGAAAAAGATGGAAAAAAAAAATAATTGATACATGATTGACACATAAATCAAAGTACAAATAAAAAATATAGTTTGCACTTTTCATCATGTGCTTTTTATAATTAATGTAAATTATTAGAAATAGTTTAATTGCTGCCATCAAGGAATCTACACAGTCCAGTCACATTAATGTGACCACTTGTCAAAAATCAGAATAACCACCTTTGACAGAGCGGACCGATTGCAATTCGATTAAGGTAATTAACGATTGAAATGCTTCCGATGCCCTAGGACATCATTTATATACACTCCATTGCAATGTGCTGCCACCTGCCTTTTGTGATTGGTTATTTCACGCTGACGTCGAAAGTAGGTGGTGGTCACATTAATGTGACTGGATTGCGTATTTTTAACAATCTTATATTGAAATGGTCTTGATCGCCGAGTGGCTAATGCTCTGGCGCTCGGTCCCACAGGTTTCGGGATCTCGAATCCCAGTGCCAGGGATATTTGTAGTGGTTCGGAACCCACATTAAAGCGTAGGCGCCGGTCAAATAGGACCGTAGAGCGTTATGGGGGTCGTCTGTTGCCTATCTTCACGTTACACGTGACCCCTGGGTAGTGCCAAAGAAGTAACAGAGTTGCACCCCTTGCTTATGGCATAAAAGGTTAATCTGTCTCTGCATTGCCAGTTGCATTAGAACGACAATCTCATGGAAAAAGATGCAACTTTGTTGTAAAAAAAGAAAATAAAGGCACTAATAATGATGAATTCAGATATGTTTGTATAAAAAAAAGGAACATTTCTAATTTCTTTGAAATTTTTGAGCTACAGATTTATTGTATCCCTATCTATTCCCAAACTGTACAGGGGCAACTCAGCTGTGGGCACAGGGATGTGGTGTGGTGTAGTAGTGGTAGTGTATTCATAGTGGGGGCCTGGCGCTCGATGCCACAGGTTTCGATTTTGAGTGCCGGCGATATCGTGGATGTTTGTAGTGGTTCGGAATTCACTTTAAGCCGTAGGTTCCAGCCTCATATGACTGTAGAGCGTCACAGATCCCAATCAGACTTCTCACCCGCGTCATTCTCAAACGGTGCAGGGGCAACTCAGCTCTAGGCACTGTGGTGAGGTTTGGTAGCAGTCGACTAACGAGGCGAGGTGATAAACATCACAAACGCCATCGAGTCTTTTCCTTTTTTGAAACAATGTCTACAACAATGACGTCAGCAAATGGAACCCAACGGTCACCATCGGAGCGTGTTGGCACTGAGCCATCATTACCATTTTTTTATTCAACTACTTGAAAATCTTTTATTTATCATTCGATCTTCTGTTATAATTTTCAGCTGTTTATTTCCCATTCAATTTGGTTAAAAACATTAATTATTAGGTAACATTATAACAATGTAACTTATTGACTGCAAGTCAGAAGAACAAATCAATTTTTAATTTGCCACCTATAGAAAGCAGCAATATTTTTTTCACATTGTCACATTTAAGAATTTTTTTAAACTTATTTCAATTTCTTAATTTTTGACATTATAATTATATTGTATATATTGGCTACATAGGGTTATATAAAATAAGGAATTTTGATTATTATAAATATTAGTTATTTATAATAGTTATTTCTATTATTGGTAAACAGAGAAAAAGTTGATAATCACTTACCTGCATGTTCTGAATGAACATTGTTAACAACTGTAAGACATTTTAATTCAAACACCTCAACATTTGGCCTATAAATGTAAAGCAAAGATATTTCTATTAGGCATTATTGAAGTATTAACAGAATAATAAATAGATATCTGTAGTAAATCAACATAAAAGTGACAGGGCTGTTAATAAAAAGGGCTATAAAGTATTTTGTTAATAGCTACGCCAATTTGAACTATTTCAATTTTCCATATTGTTGACAATGCCATTTTTTTAGTATTAAGAAAAATTATTCTGCCAATCGCTGCCTATTTCGTGTTAGAAACCAATTAAGATCCCACCTGATTAAAAAGAAGAACTAAAATTTTACTGTACAAAACTCTCATAAGTATTAACATATACATATACATCCGAAACATTACCACCAGTACTCTAACCAGTATTAACATATGCATCTGAAACATGGTCATTAACAGCAAGAGAAGGAAAATGTTGGCAACTTTGAAAGAAAAGTACTACGAACTATTTTTGGTGGTATCAATGACAATGGAAATTGGCGAAGAAGATACAATTTTGAACTTTACAAATTTTTTTAGAGATATTGACATTCAAAAATTTGTTAAACTGAACAGAATGAGATGGGTCGGTCATCTCATGAGAATGGAAAGTGATAGAGCTGCTTTCTGGGTTTTCAATGTAACCCCTCTTGGACAGCGACCAAGGGGAGGACCGAAAAAGAGATGGGACGACTGTTTAGAATCTGTTTTGAAGGTTATTAATATGAAAAACTGGAGGTCCACGGCCAAGAGGAGAACAGCCTGGCTGGATCTTTTAAAGAAGGCCAAGGCCCACAACGGGCTGTCGATCCAGTTATGATGATGATGAAGAAGAATTATTAATATAATCTAATTATTGTCAATTTAATCTATAGCAATTACCTCATAGCGGCGGTCTAAGTTTAATGGAAATATGTACTTAAAAGAAATTAATCAGAGAGCAATAAACTGAGTAAAAATTGAGTCTCGTAATAGGATAATAAATAGCATAGTTGAATCCGTAGGGTAGTTCTTGTCTTAGAAAATTCTTTTATTGTAGTTATGACAAAAATAAATAATTAAATAATAACAATAATTAATGTGTGGAGGCAGAATTATCAAATGAAAACACTAAAATGCAAATCTAAATTAGAATATATTCCCAAAAATTTAAGTTAAGAGGAGCAAGTCCCAACTAAAGTTAAGCTAAGTTAAGCCCGAATCAAAGCAACAGAAAATAGAAAACTTTTACGAATAGAATAGACAGAAAATAATTATTTTTATGACTTTCTGGATTATTCATTATTAGGAATATATGAGGCTTCATATATGAGCTGATATAGTGGAATATATGAGCATTAAGAATTTATACATGCCCATTAATAAAAAAATTATTATTATTATTATTAAGGAGCAATTATGTGATAATTAATAATGACTAATTATTGAATGTATAATAAATAATTATTATATGAGCTCATATAGAGGAATATATGAACATTAAGTAATCACACAAGCAAATTTATAAAAAAATTATTATTATTATTAATGAACAATTATTATGTGATAATTAATACTGAATAATTATTGACTGTATAATGAATAATTATTATGTGAGTTCATATGTAAGAATATTAAGTAATCATACATGCACATTTATAAAAAAATTATTATTATTAAGGTTAAATAATTATTGAGTGTGAAAAAGCACAATAAAAAAATAAATAAAAATAAAAACTTTTAACATTTTATTGCTCGTTTATTTTAATTTGAAAAGGAATATTATTTTTAAAACTTTATTATTACTTAGTATTATTTTTCCATTTACAAAGCATTCATTTGTTGTAATGATTCGTGTTAAATTATCCTTGGCGTAGAAAAACTTTCACCAACAATTATTCGAACGTTGTTTGTCCTTTTTCTGAAGAAAGTTTGTCAATGTGCATTAATTATCGCATGTGTACAATTATATCACAAGTACTTATTTGCTTGAAATTTTTTAATGAAATGCATCTTAAATTTGATCTTCAGATGTTGTTGTTGCTTCAGATGCTTGTCAGTAATAGGATGGTGGAAAATAAAAAGCAAAGTAAATTGCGGTCAGACAACAAAGCAAACTATAATACGATGTCTACCGGTTTGCCGCTCTACGGCCATTTTGTGTACACTTTAAGCTATTTAGACAGGAACCTACAGCTTAACGTGGATTCCGAACCCCTCACAAACATCACTGCCAGAATTCGAACCTGAAGCCGGGGTACCAAAGGCCAAATCGGTAGGCAATTGGCCATCAGTCCGTATGATATCTACGGAGACGGGACAACAAAGCAAAGCAAGCTGTTGTAAGACAGCAAAGCGATATATGATACCTACCGGACTATAATACTATACCTACCGAAAAAGCTGTTGCATATTTAAATGCACACAAATATTTCTATCCAACAAAACTAAGCAAGCTATTGTTCGATATCTATCAGAATTGGGCACTTCAATATTAAAAGGCTCATATTTGTATTCAATAAAATATTGCTTCATATCTATCGGAGACGGGCAATTCCATTTTTAATATAAACATATGTAATTTTATTCTACAAAACTCAGTAAAATATTGCACCTTATCTATAGGAGACGTAATTCCATATTGAAATGCGCATTTATATTTTTATTTAACAAAGATAAGAAACTTATTGTACTTATTATTTACAAGAAACGGGTTGTTCCCCATTAAAAAGCGCATCCACACTCAAGAGCCAAAACATTATGATCACCTGTCAATAACGAGTTGGCCCACCTTTGGCGCGCAACACAGCTTCAACCCCCTTTGGCATGGATTAATACCGCCACTTAATACCAGTTAAATACCACTTCCACCTAATCACGTGCCTTCCACGTCATCCAGGCGAGTTCATTGCAAAATGTAGGGGTGGTCATAATGTTTTGGCTCTTGAGTGTATATATTTATTATTTAACAAAGCTCAGTAAAATATTGCATTTTATCTATTGAAGACAGGCAATTCCCTGTAAAAACGTATTTATATATTTTTATTCAACAAAGCTAAGCAAATTAATGCATGATATTTTGTTTGCATATATATTATTATTTCCATATTAAAACTGTCATATATATATATTTATTCCACAAAGCTAAATAAAATATTGCCCTATATTTACTGGAGATGGTTAATCCCATATTAAAACGCGCATAAATATTTTTATTCAACAATGATAAGTAAAATAATGCGAATATGCTGAAATATTGTGGTTCCTGGACACCTATGGACAATGCTGGGGAACCCAATGAATAAGACCATTATAGAGGAGAGTTAAAAAAAAAAAAACACTAAAGCACTTTATAACATTTTACCATGCAATTTTTACGCTACACAATTTAAACTCTTTTCTTATTTTAGTACAATATGTAAGAGAATGCATATACCACGTGTTTCATGTGATTTTATAAAATGACTTTGCGTTTCAACTTAAATGAAATAAGTAATACAAAAAAATTAAAATCAATTCGACCTTAAAATTTTATTTTATTATTATTATTGAAAAATTACAGTTAATATAAATATGTATATACATAGGACAGAATCACACTATTAAGTGGCAAAATAGAAAGCTTACAATTTTCCTTTCTACATATGGTGTTGGACTATTATTTTTGTTTGTTACAAATTATTCGCTTACTATTTTTTTTCGTTTCTAATTTATGAGGCCGACGGTGGACTATAATTTCTCATTCTATCCATCTCTTGTAATGCTTCATTATTGCAAGGAACCTTTCCAGTGAGTTTGGAACAGTTCAATTAAATTGAATCAATGAATTAATATTTGAAAAGCAGTATTAACATCGAGTGCCATCCACTACAAGTTAAAAAAAAAAAATGCATTTGAACTGGAGTGGTTGAATAAAAAGTATTTTATGAACGATTGAAAATTTGAACAATATATATATAGGAACTAATAGTAGGGAATTGAAGAAGCTATGGAATTTACACCTTATCGAAATCTCTCGTTCCCACATATAAAGAACTTTAGTTATTGTTATCCTGGTGTCAATAGGCCCCGCCTCTTTAGTGTAGCGACAGCTGCCATAAATCAATTAGGGGTACAAACGAATTTTAGTAAAAGGGAAAGATAAAGTTTTGTAAGAACTGTTATATTTTCAGTTTTTCATGGTTCTACTAATACGATACAACAGAACTTGAACCAGACACTGAGTAATTGATTCATAAATATTGACAAGTTATATCTTATCTTAGTGAATGTCTACAGATCGCTTCGTAAAGTAAGGAGATGTCATAAAATACCAAAGCTATAGAAATTCAGTTGATAATGTGTATGAACTATAATAACATTCCAACTATTCATAAACCTGATTTACATACTAAGGAGTTGTTATCAGCACTGCCAAGCAAGAAAGTAAATATTTTGATAAATACAAACACTAAATTATAAATTTGATACTAAGTTATCATGAGAATCACGTTTCATCTTAACTTGTAATAACAATATGTTTACAATTAAAAGTACTATTATAATAACAATTTACTGTAAAACATATCAATATCCAAAATTCACACAGCGGGAGTTTTTTATAATAAATCCCTGAAACACGTTCATCTTAACTTGTAATAATAATAATATATTTACATACTATTATTAAAATAATTTACTCTAAAACATAATAAAATTCAATATTTACATAAGCGGACTTGTTTATAACGAATCCATGAAACACGTGCCTTTAAGTTGTAATAATAATAATATGCTTACATACTATTATCAAGATAATTTACTCTAAAACATAACAATATTCAATTTTTACATAAGGGGACTTGTTTATAACGAATCCACGTGCATTTAACTTGTAATAATAATATGTTTACAATTAAACGTACTATTGTAATAACAATTTACTCTAAAACATATCAATATTCAAAATTCAAACAGCTGGAGTTGTTTATAATAAATCACTGAAACACGTGCATCTTAACTTGTAATAATAATAATATGTTTACATACTATTATTAAAATAATTTATTCTAAAATATAATAATATTCAATTTTTACATAAGCTGAGATGTTTATAATATATCCATGAAACACGTGTATCTTAAGTTGTAATAATATGTTTACAATTAAGCGTACTATTATAGTAACAATTTACTCTAAAAAACATATCAATATTCAATATTTGCACAACGTGACTTGTTTATAATAAATCAATCAAACACGTGTATCTTAACTTGGAATAATAATAATGCGTTTACAATCAACATATTATTATAATAACAATTTACTCTAAAACATATTATGATTCGAAATTTACAACAGGGCCTGCTTATAATGAATCCGGGAAATACGTACATATGAAATAAAATATAATATATAAAAGCAATATTTAAAATTCTAATATATTTCAATATTTATGTATATATATTTTTATTCAACAAAACCAAGTAAAATATTTAAGATATTATATTTTTAAATTGCTAAAATAAATGTCGTTGCTATCATATTTGATTTTAGAAGATATAATTTCTATATGAAAAAGAATTTAAATAGTTAAAAAATTTTAATACTAAAAAATATATCATATGTGTTGACTTTAGGACAACTACGGATAACGCTTTAATTAGGATGTATTTCAATATATTTTAAGAGAATGAAAATGAAATTTATTTACCGATTAAAAAAATTTAGATATTTTTAGTTAATTATATCTATCATAATAAAGTATTCTATCCTATTTTAATATGATAAACGTTGTATAGTATATTTTATTAAAAAGCAAAGCTATTGAATGTAGGAGAAATATTACTAAAATTTCCAACTATTAAATTAATTTTTATTGTAAGCACTTCTTTTGAAGATTCCCTTACATTTCGTCTGGTTAAATGTGGCAACAAAAATTTTAATTACTAATTTCAGTGCCTTCTTCAAAACTATGATTGTTTAAAAAAAAACCCAAACATTCAAGAAGCCGTTCGTTTTAATACTGACAAGTAACTGAATGAAAAAGTAAAAATCAATTTTAAAATTATGTTGCAGTTTAAAACTTTATAAAAAGGTTTTCATGAAAGTTTTTATTTCATAAACAAGTAAATAAACCTTTTTGAAGTTTAATCTAAGAATAAAGAATTTCATGGTAGGAAATAAACACTTAAAAAGCATGTTCCAGTTAAATTAAATAAACATCCACTGAAACAAACATCAAAAAAATTTAACCACATTACATTGACTCAGCACGTGTTGTGAGCACGTGGCAGACAGAAAGTAAATATTTTTGATAAATAAATGGCTAAACTATCACGAATATAAAGTAATTGCGATTTTAACCAAAGTCAGTACCTCGCTCAAAAGCCAGAAACGTCGTACAAAGTCAGAAATCTCGCCCCCGCGGTTCTTGCAGGAAGCATCCTTGCATTTTTAAGTTTATCTGGCGCCATCTGTTGGTAGATATATGCAACTTAAGTCTAAAAAAAACCTAAAATTAATGAATTAAATTTAAAAGAAATAATTAATATTTGAGAAAATTGTATTCAAATTGTATTGCTAATTGAAAATTGTATTGCAGTGTCATCCACTGCAAGTTCAAAAAAAATGTATTTGAACTTGAGTGGATGAACAAAAAGTATTTTATGAACGATTGAAAATGTGAACAAGATATATATAGGGAGAGTGTGAGAAGGGGAATTGAAAAGCATTGATTCCTATAATTATAGACTTTGTAGGCCTGTTATAATTTTAAATATAAGCAATACGT